>JAPFFP010042841.1:0-13746 GCA_026153255.1 Solanum medicagineum
GATACTACTTTACGCACCCTCCTCTCCACAACTCTCTCCCATACCTTCATAGTGTGGCTTAACAACTTGATACCCCTATAGTTGTTGCAGTTCTGAATATCTCCTTTATTTTTGTACAATGGCACCATTATACTCCTCCTCCATTACTCAGGCATCTTGGCAGACTCCCTAGTAGCATTAAACTGTTTAGTCAACCACTCTATGCCATCCTTGCCCAAGTTCTTCCAAAAATCTACCGGAACCTCATCGGGTCGGATGGCCCTCCCCCTCTTCATCTTACTCATCTCTGAAGTGATGCCATAGTCCCTCTTAAGAGATTGCAAGCCCAATCTTTCTCTTCTAAGTCTGCAAACCCAAGACATACACCTTGATCGAGGTTTATTCTTACAGCATCTTCTAAGAGCAGACATAGTACTCAGGTGTGTAATAAGGGCGAGGCTCTTGTACTTCGACATTGATAGTACTCTCCCATTGCTCCCATCTCCCATTATGTATTTGACTTATGGAATTAACTCTCCAAAGTCATACTTAGCTATGTTCATGTTAGAGCACAGTGGAATCATTTGGATCAGCCCAAACTGATGAAGAACTCGTAGAAGGACACATGGTTGAACCCCTTTCAGACTAATGAGTTCGATGCAATAAAGCTCATCATCGCTTACCTTGGCATGTTGGATGTGTAGCAACTTATATTTCCATTGAATCTGATACCCAAAGAGTCCCCTCATAAAAACATATCATTCCCAGTTCCTTGTGGAGCATTAAATCTAGACATTCTCCTTATGTGAGTGTGAATCTTGTTCCCTATTCCATCTAGACTGTTGTAATGACCTAGCCCAATACTGTGAAGTATTGTTTGCTCTTGGGCCTAGACCATCATGGATTTATCCCTTTGGACTCACGCCAAAAGGTGTCTTACAGTATATAGACCAGTCTTTTAATTATATACATAACATCTCTCTTGTGTTTTGCTGATGTGGGACTTCTTATCTCAAGATGGGTTGTTACATACACCCCCTCTATGGACTCAGCATCCTCACTGAGGTTTTCCCCACCAAATCAAATTCACCTAGACTTAGCACTGAGGTTTGCCCGCCTCATCCGGATTCTCCTAAATTTAGTTAAACTCTAGCCCCACATCGACAAGGCTGACACAAGAGTGGCTCAGATACCATCTGTAATGACCTGACCCAATACTGTGAAATATGATCCACTCTTTGACCTAGCCCATCATGGATTTGTCCCTTTGGACCAACCCCAAAAGGTTCCTTATAGTATATAGACCAGTACTTCAATATATACCCAACATCTCTCTTGTGTTTTGCCAATGTGGGACTTCTCATCTCAGGAATAGGTTATTACACACACCCCCTCTATTAGTTTGCCATGCCTCGGGAGGGTACTGTAGACGTGGCCGATACTTAGAGACTATTGTTAGTCCCCAAGCGAACTACTTGGCCTCATCACACTCACTCAATCAACATATTTAATAATCTTTGGAAGACTATGATAATAAAAGGTGGACAATCTGGGTCTTCTAAAACCATATCAAATCAATTAGGCTAGCATGAAAGAAACTAGCTCAACATAATATCTTATCAACAACTCAACTCTAGTCTATGAAGCCTCTATCACTGTCAATTTGTGTCAATGATAGACCCATGACTACCTCAATTCAAAGATAAAGCTAATCTAAAAGTCTGACTCTAATAGCTAGATGAAAATAAAAATGAGAATTCTCTAAGGTAGGGGAGCACTCACCAACTCAACTGAATACAGTAGATCCTCAATGGTGCGTCTATTGACGATCACTAGTACCGGTATGTACATCATGAAATGATGCGGTCCAAATGGACGTCAGTACGTGGAATGTACGAGTAAGTAAAATAGCTGAATAAAATAGATATAGACAGATTATAAAAACAACATCAACTCAGAAGATACTCAATTAGAATATCATATATCTATCTAAGCAAGAATAAAAAGTAGACAATGACCCACCAATACTATCCAATCTCATCCAATCAGCTTAAATTAGAGTACTATCAATATAGAACATATTTAGGAGTTTCTCTTATCTGACGACAGTCACTTATAAGCTAGTGATTATAAAACAATCTCTCTGATATTGCCACAACTTTTATACTTGCTAGGTAAAGAACGAATTAGATCCACAAGGGATCTAGTCTCTCAAGTCCGCAATTGTTTCAGGGACTTCAACTCAAGAGGGAACCTCTGATGAAATGGTTCAATCCTCTCCTACACTTAGCGAGATAGTTAATATGTGTGAGTCGGACTTGCTCTTACTCATTTTAGTGCTTGATACTCCTCTCAAGACTTAATTCTCATAAGACCATCCATCTCAATCGATCATCTCCATTAGTATCATAAAGACTCTCATCACTTCATCAACTCTATCAAATCAGGCATTTCGACCTATCAGATCAATCATCTCATCAACTCAATTCTCATTTAATCTCTCAAAGAGCTTAGACCAATCAATAGGAGGACAATCAATTAGACCAATCTCTAGATTTCAATTATAATACTCATAGGACCATCAAGTTTTATCAACCTAACATCATGCTCACATCACAATCATAATCAACATTCTCAAATCAAGGCTCTGGACTCAATTTCCTAGATTTATTCATGCATGTTTTATAAAATATCATATAGAGTTTGTGAAATAACTCATGAAAAGTATTTAATAAATAAAATCGAGCTTATGATGATCATCAACATTTGAAAATACATAGAATGTATATAATTTTGCAAGAAGCATTCAAGAAACTTTAGAGAAAACATGCATGGAGACTCAATACATTCATGATCTTTCTATTACCATCAATGGGGAACATGGAAGAATATTCCCATGTTTTAGTTTAGCCTTACATACCTGGTAATGAGTTTGACAATCAACTTGCAAGACTTTGTCCTCAATTCTCTTGAATCCTTGCTCTTCCCCTCTTCTCTTTAGCTCTAATCTTTGTTAGAAGGTTATAAATACTTAGGAATAGGTCCTAAACCCGTTTTTACACTCAAAAGACCTGTTTTGATCATGTTTTAAGTTTAGGATGGATTGAAAAAAGTTTGGAATGTCTCTCACGAAAATTGAAAAAAATACACCCCCTCCAACAAGGTGTGGTCAACTTGAAATACTATAGATACTTTTCATGAAATCAACACATATATATCATCCTTTCATCATCATAAAGTCATTCAAGTCATAGGTCATGCAATGAATTGCTGGGCAAGTTATGTAATTATGCTTGAGCTTGACTCTCTTTTACTCTTTGATTTCTTATGATATGAAAGGTTTTCCCTTAGCCCTTTTTGCCCATATTTCTATTCTCTATTGTTATTTTATCACTTCCGTGACCAAGGATGTGTAATGATATACTAAGAAGCTTGTTTGGGGTCCCTTTAGGTTTCCCATTCCTCACGTCACATCTAGACCCTAGGCTTGGGTCGTGACACTTGAGCAAGGTATAAATAATGAGGTCAAATTATTTTGACCCCATTCTTAACCTAATTGACAAAAATAACCCGATCAACCCCTCCCCTTCGAGAATCGACCACCGATAGCAACCCATTTTCTAGCGAATTTTCGGCAACCTAGGGTTTAGTGTCCCTACCCCTCCTTCATCTTCTAAAACTTAATCACATATCTTGTTAAGTTTTTGGCTAATTTAAAGCCCTTAATTTGCCTTTGCTTGTGTGATTGACTTGGAAAATCATGATGGGAATGGTAGTATGCACAGATAACTGTTGTTTGATGTTAATATGCATTAATTGTAATTAGGTTGCCCATGTATGAATGTTTGTCTAAACCGGAATTGTGCACTTTTGCCTTGTGTGAATGTTTTGAATAGTTTTTGGTGCCTATTAATCACCCCCATGTGTGTTGATTGATATTGCGTGAAAATTGGTCGATGCAGACATAGGCGTGTAGATTTTGTTGAAAAAGTTTAACATATGGAGTCGGAATAGTTGGGGTGCTTGCTTGATCACTTTAGATGGGGTATATGTGTTGTAGAACATGTTGGGGATATTGGTTATGGTGTGGAAATCATGTGGGTGTGTGTGTTTTGGTTCGATGCTAGTAGAATACTTGTTGAAGAAGTCGTTTAGGGTCCATTGTGATGGGCTTAGAAATTCATGTAACTAAGTTTTCTTGTTTACGAGTGGCTTTTACGAATCTTCCACGAGTCATAATTACCCCTCCTACAAGATTCTAGAAACTTAAAGTTTCTGAATATCCATTAGATGAGACCTTCTACGAGTAGCAGATCACTTTATGGCTTGTAGATAGGTCTTACAGATCCTTGCCTGGAATAGATTTACTCACTGGAAATGATCCAGTCTATGACTCGTAAAACACTTGATGAGTCGTAACTGGTCTCCTAGACTTTTCTAGTGACAAAAATTATTTGAACCACTGCTTTACGAAAGCTCTTTATGGCTCATAGTACCAACAACGACCTGTAAAGGTGCTTCCATAAAACCCTTCTGCAACTTAATTCAAATTATTTTTCAGTCCAATTTTTGATTTGTTGGGCTAACCAAGGTGCGTACATGTCCATGTTTTAGGTACTATAACCCCTAAAGCCAAATGTGATGAGATTCTAGCCTTAAAGATGAGGC
Source organism: Solanum medicagineum (assembly GCA_026153255.1). NCBI lineage: Eukaryota > Viridiplantae > Streptophyta > Magnoliopsida > Solanales > Solanaceae > Solanum > Solanum medicagineum. The sequence goes on from JAPFFP010042841.1 coordinate 4,648, forward strand.
TCAGATATGAATCTTTAGATGATGAGCAGACCCCGACTCCGAGCAGATCAGTAGAGGAGTTGCGCGTCAGCCTAGACCCAGAGGCGGATCGACCACATGCTAGAGCTACTGCTAAGGCTGGGCAGACTCAAGCTCTCATTGTTCCCACTCCCCATTCTGATGAGTGAAGCAACGATGGGAGCAATTCACCACAGATGACTCCATCCAGAGAGGAGTCCAGATCTGAGGGAGGCTCTGAGGACAGATTAGAGATAGAGTCCTCTGTTGTACCCCGATCATCACCATCTCCACCTAACACACTTACAAGTCGGTGGTGTGTCGCGAGTATGTGAGAGATATACACAGAGGACTACCAGTAGAAAGAGTGAGGCAAGTCAGCCCGTTCTATTTATGTGGAGCCCCGAGTCATCTCTGACAGACTTGATAGTATCCCCGGTCTCTAGGACACGACGTTTTGCTATGGGCTTTAGTGGCTCACACACTCTCTTGGACGATATTCCCTGACCATGGCTAGGGAGTTTTATGACTTATATGCAGCCAGAGTATATGGCACTCTTCCCAAGGAGAAGAAGCCCCTCGGTCAATCCAAACTGACCGAGATGAAAGTAAGGGCCCAGCAGGTAGATATATCAGAGACCACCATCGGCCGGATGCTTTTTGGACCAAAGTTCCCTGCCCCCAGATCCACCGCAGAATTTGACTATAGGGTGGGGCAAAAAAGGGACCCCTGGTTATGAGAGATCCAGAGCGACGAGCCAACTTGATGAGATTGGTGGCTACTTATATAGTTAAGAAGGGTCCGAAACCTACTTGAGTCGCCACATACTCGAAGCCTATTGTCAAGGCTTCGCTTAGTTTCCCCGCAAAGTTTTCATGGGCGGTTATTAATTCACACATTGGCCTATACTTGCTGATAATATGTTGATGCTGGAGCGTACGGTATTGGTTTCTAGCATCTTGGTGGTTAAGACGTTGATTAGGCCCGCCTCATCACCGAGAAGATTCACGAGGCAACCCTAAAGTGGTCCACCTCTATCCCATTCCCTTGCTTGATATACAGGCTTAGTATAGAGTCAATGGTGCAGAGTTTTCACCAGCTAGGCCAGTTGATTGAGGCCAATGTACAGTGGTCCCAACATGATCAAGGCTGATAAGAACCCAGTGGCACTCCGGTGAGCACAACCTCCTTTTATGCCTGAGATGTTTGTCCCAGTGCCACCGCCTGAGGGTTCAGAGACTACCATTACCATTGCTGCTGCTACTAAGGAGATCCCCCCGCAGCCCGAGGCAGATGAAGATAGAGGGCCCACTACTTCTGTTCCAGCACCACAGGCCATGATACCATAGGTTACTCCTTCATGCATGGTTTACGTATCTGTAGCATCTATACAGGACCTAGCACAGAGGTTATCTAACGTTGATTCGCAGTTGACTCATCTTGTTCATTAGATTAGGCCATGGTCTGCAGGACATTTTAGACTCGGAGGGTCGTATGCAAGCATTCACGGTCACTACTATTCAGGAACGTATCTCTACCGTAGATACTTGCATTGACACATTTGAAGAGAGGGCCCTGCAGACAGAGATCCATTGACTCCGAGCCTGCAGACTTGACGGCCCTGCAAACGGAGATCCAGCGACTCCGGGCTGACATGACAGCAGCATTGGCAGCACCGATTGGACTACTAGTGAGTACGCCTCTAGTGTTGGTGGTTTATCATTCTGCTCCTGGTGAGCCTAGCAACCATGCATGTTTAGGTGTGTGACAATGTTTGTTCTGATAAGTGAGGATAAATTGAGATAAAAAGTATGATCTAAGAGTCTTTTGTTGATAATGTATGCAGAGTTACGTGAGTGTGAGCTTAATTTGCTAGATTCATGTACTTTGTTCTAATTCAGAACTTTCCCTGTTACTTTAAGTTAGATTGTAGATTAATTGGATTAGGAAAGGATCTTAGGTCATTGTTCTTGATATTCCACTTGGCCTAAAATGACCAACCAAAACTATGATATATCACTTGTTTCTAATGTTTCAGCCTAATATGTACTTATTCTTTGAAAATACCTAATTAACCTAGCCTTGTTAGTTGTAAAATCCTAAAATTGGCTTTGGTCCTTCCTTGAACATTGTGCACCTTGACTGAGGCAAAAAGTCTAAGTTGAGAGTGGCTACCAAAAGTGGCCCTGGTTCTAAGGACCGATATTGTACAAAATTAAGGAGGGAAGTTAAGGGTCGCTGGTGTAAGGGTGAAGCATAAAAATGAGGGAAGTTAGTGATAAAGAGAAAAAGGGAAAAATCATGTTCTGGGTGTACGAAAAATAAGTGATGCCTTAGTTGTGAGCTAAAAAGAAACACTACTAAAAACTGCCTAAAAAGCGTTGAACTGCATTGCTTTTTTCGTCAAAATCGATAGAAAAGCGACGCAGTCCAATCCGTCATTTTTTTAGTCGACGCTTCTTGAAAAGTGATGGACTGCATCACTTTACGTTTTTCATCGCTTTTTGAATAAAATTCTTTTTAAAAAAAGCGACGGGCGTAGTGTCACTGTTCGTTGCATATTTAAAAAATTATTTAAAAAAAATTAAAGAAGCGACGGACGTGGGGTCCCTGTCCATCGCAAGTTTAAAAATATGAATAGAACGACGGACATAGGATCCCTTTCCGTCGCGATATGTAAAAATAAATTATAAATAAATTATAAAAAGTGACGGACTTATTGGCCCTGTCCGTCGCTTTTCTGAAAATTTTTGTAAAAAAATTGCAAAAAAGAGACGGACTTAGGGACGCAGTTCGTCACTTTTTCTACATTTTTTTTACAGAAGAAACCTGCAGTTTTTGCTGCCCACCTGCAATTTACAAAACCATTCAATTTCAAACAAAATAAGCAACCCAACAGTAGCAAGAACAAGTCCAACAACAAAATACATAACACCAATCAAAATCAAACATTAAAAATGAATAAAATCCAACAATTATAATGCTTTAAACAAAAAGAAAGTTCATCAAATTGTCCAAAATACAACTAAAGTGTCCAAACAGAACTAAATTGTCCAAAATATAACTAAAGTGTCCAAGCATAACTAAATTGTCCAAAACATAACTAAAAGGAACCTGGGACTATTCTCAACAAAATCATCATCTTCACTATCATATTTGGGACTGGAAGGATATGATACAGGCCTATGGGCAAGGTTGAGCACTGGTTCTTTGATTTTTACTACTTTTTTGTTGCTCAACCCTCATTGCTTCAAAAGCTGCAAATGCATTTGAAAGTTTTTGTATTTTCTAAGACATCGCAGCCAACTGAACCTGGTCAAGGGCCTCGGCTTGTCTCAATGATCCAATGCCTTCTAAACCTGATTGGATTCGTCGTATGTCATTCCTAAAGCCCATCCTATATATCCGATCTTTCTGGCTCCCGCAAACCACTTTCTCGATCCAAATTTGTTGGGACAGTTCAGGCATAAGTTCGAATATAATTTCTCTTGAAAACCTCATACTGCAATGGAACCCGTCCCATTTTTTGCTCCTAGTAGTGAAATTTAATAATATAATTAATCAAATAATATTCAATCAAAAAAGTATTTAAGATTATGCATTTTTAAATTTAAAAATCTTACCATCTCCCGATAAATAGTTCCAACACTCTTTACTCCTTGGGTGTGCAACGAGATACCCTTCAGATTTGCTCTAGCCTTTTTTTCTTGGGCCGACAAGGCTTTGAATTCTTCGGTGTCCCAATACCGATGCAACTCCTCATATATGTGTGGCTGCAACCAACCCCCGAGCTTTCCATCATCTCGCGCTTTCTTGAGCCAGCTAGATAGCCTGGAGCTCACTTTCCTCTCAAATGTCGTTCCAATGACAATATTGTACTTTTCGTCCCAAGTACACATAGTATGGACAAATAAGAAGAAAATGTGTTACATAATTAGTTAGATAAAGTATATTATAAGTAATAAACTTAACTTAAAATAAATATGTAAACTACTTATATACCTTAAACTCATTATACATGACCTGACGAATTTTGTATGGAATCTCTTCCAGGGAGTGATAGGGCTCATTAAACAGCTTCCTAACACACTCCTGTAAAGCCTTGGCTGCATACTTCAACTTAACAAGTATATAAACTACAAGTTCTAAATCATATTCAACTTAAAGTTCACAACTAATTAAATACCTCATATACTAAAATATACTAATTCAAGTTTCAAATGGACATAAGTTGAATTTTTCTAAAAGTACAAAAATTCAACTTAACAAGTATATAAACTCCAAGTTCTAAATCATATTCAACTTAAAGTTCACAACTAATTAAAGTTTACTTCATATCGTAAAATATAATAATTCAAGTTTCAAATGGGCATAAGTTGAATTTTTCTCAATATAAAAGTACTGAAATTCAATTTAACAAGTATACAAACTCCAAGTTCTAAATATATTCAACTTAAAGTTCACAACTAATTAAAATTTACTTCATATCATAAAATATAATAATTCAAGTTTCAAATTGGCATAAGTTGAATTTTTCTAACTATAAAAGTACTAAAATTCAATTTAACAAGTATATAAACTCCAAGTTCTAAATTAAATTCAACTTAAAGTTCACAACTAATTAAAGTTTACTTCATATCCTAAAATATAATAATTCAAGTTTCAAATGGGCATAAGTTGAATTTTTTAAGTATAAAAGTACTAAAATTCAATTTACTAAGTATATAAACTCCAAGTTCTAAATTATATTCAACTTAAAGTTCACAACTAATTAAAATTTACTTCATATCCTAAAATATAATAATTCAAGTTTCAAATAGGCATAAGTTGAATTTTCCTAACTATAAAAGTACTAAAATTCAATTTAACAAGTATATGAACTCCTAGTTCTAAATTATATCCAACTTAAAGTTTACAACTAATTAAAGCTCACTTCATATCCTAAAATATAATAATTCAAGTTTCAAATGGGCATAAGTTGAATTTTTCTAACTATAAAAGTACTAAAATTTAACTTAACAAGTATATAAGCTCCAAGTTCTAAATCATATTCAACTTAAAGTTCACAGCTAATTAAAGTTTACTTCATATCCTAAAATATAATAATTCAAGTTTCAAATACGCAAAAGTTGAATTTTTCTAAGTGTAAAAGTACTAAAATTCAATTTAATAAGTATATAAACTCCAAGTAAAATATATTTACCTTTTCCGATTAGCTTAACGGGTAGATGGGATAACCTTCACGGGTCGAATATATCCTACAATGATACAAAAATACTAAAGTTCAAAATTTATATAGATGAAAAGTTTGATTTATAGTCTAATTCAAAATACCCAATTTAAACTACAATCCAAGAATTACATTCACTAATTCACACTTAACTATTCAAACCAATAATGTCAATAACTTCAAATACTACACTTTCATTCCAACTAACAAAACCCAATTCATAAACTAATTCAAAACCCATTTGAAGCTAAAATCCAAAATTCACAAATTTAAACTACACTCAAATTTATAGTCTAATTCAAAATACCCAATTTAAACTACAATCCAAGAATCTACATTCACAAATTTATACTGAAATATTCAAACTAACAATGTCAATAACTTCAAATACTACACTTTCATTCCAACTAACAAAATCCAAATCACAAACTAATTTAAACTAACAAACACCTCCCAAATCACAAACTGATTCAAACTCATTCACAAATTCCTACTTCAATACACTTTCCAACAATGATAATCACTTCAAATACATACACTAATTCAAACTAAAAGACCCTCCCCCCCCCCCCAAAATCGCAAACTAATTCAAAATACCAAATTTAAACTAAACTCTAAAATCAAAACACAAACTTCCTTCACTAATTTACAATCAATATTACAATATAACAATGAAAACCACATATATAAACAATACTAACAAACAATTCAAGATTATATAATTTTTTAAAAATATATATAAATAAAGGCTAACAAATTAAAAGAGGAGAAAAAAAAGAGGAGAGAGAGAGGTGGCTTACCTCTGGAAGATGTTGGGACCGCTGCTGGCGGAGTCCTTGCTGCTGGTAGAGTTGAGGAAGCGGCGGCTACGAACGTTGACTGGTGGAAGAGACGAGGGAGGGTCGGGGGGAATTTTAGAATTTTAGGTTTAGGAAATGAGGAAAAAGATGGGTCCCCAAATAATATTTGAATTTGGGAGCGATCAACAGCGTCCCCAAGTCCGTCGCCCCATTTAAAAAATTAATTATTTTATTTGATTAATAATTAATTTTATAGATATTAAAAAAGCGGTGAACAATACCATTCTATCCGACGCAAATTTTTAAAAAAAAATATTATTTATTTATTAAAATTCACACTGTAAAAATATTTAAAGGTTTAATTTAAAACAAAATAAGCGATGGAATTCCTCACTATGTCCGTCGTAAATTATAAAAATATATTAAAAATAAATAAATAAGATTTGCCAAAAAATTTGGTGAAAAAAACCGACGGACTTATAGTTGCAGTCTGTTGTTTTTCTTAATTAAAATATTAAAAAGAAATGAAAAATAAGAAAGTGATGGACAGCGTCGCTTTTTTGGGCGACGCAGTCCGTCACTTTTTTTTCGTCGTTCAGGCAGTTTTTAGTAGTGAAAAAATGAAGTGTAAAAACAAGGGAAAAAGCTAGAAAAAATGAAAAGAAAGAACCCACAAAAGCTTGAAATAGGAAGAAAAACAAAAGGAGAATGAGGTGAAAATAACAGAGTTGGTAGGGTAAAAGTGTAGAAAAACGCAGTGTCAAGGAGGGCCTTTAGTTACTATGCTCCTACAAATACCATACCAAAGCCCCCTGAGCCTACGTTACAAGCTTAGAAAGTCCTAAAGTGATCCTAGTCTAGTTAGTTGAAGGTCTTAGTCATGAGTATTTGGCATGATGCATGAAATCTTTTGTGAGAGTGAACAATTTTGCATAGTCCGAAGTTTATACATGAAAACATCATTGATGTCAGATATGAGACTTCTTTCTATGAAGGAACTTTTAGTGTATTGTTAGCACTAGACTTGTTCAGTGATTGAGAATTATTGATAGTACCTCATATGTCATAGTTGTGTTGTCACATGCACTCATCCATAGTGGTTTGCTAGATGACTATCTGATCCTGTTTTGAAAAGTTGGTGTGGGTATCTGAGTTAGAGATTTATACGATGTATGGCATTAGGTTGAGGTCTGTGTGTATGTGTTACCAAAATACAACACTTTTGAATCTTAAAACATAGAATTTCGTGTATTCTCAATGCAATGCTAGTAGGTTTTATGTATGTTTTTGTTATATTTGCATGATTACAGGTTTGGCCTTGATTTTGGAAAAAAGTGCAGAAGTTGCTAGTTTTTGCTACTATACGAGACCCTTTACGGGCCATAGATCATTCTACGGATTGTGAAGTAGTTTTGTGAACAATTCCAGTAAAGGGCTATTTTCTGAAGTTTATTCTACGAACATGCATACAAGACGTAGAGTGTTTTACAAGTCGTAGAAGATGGTTCGTGCCCTGAGGATCATAGATGGGGACTTTCTGAAGTTTCATCAGAAGAAACCCCTTTACAAGTCGTAAATCATTTTACGATTCATAGAGGGGTGCCATAGAGTTGAAGTCCAAATTTCCAGCAGCTATGTACGAGACCCCGATTATGGGTCGTGGAATGCAATACGACCCGTAAACCCTTTCCATATGGCGTGCCAACCATTTCTCTTATTTTGTCTAGGAATTATATTTTACTTATTATAAATAGGTTTTTTAGGTTATTTTCATAAGTTTTCGCCTAGTACTCAAAGACCTTAGTAATTAGAGAGAGAAAATTGTGAGATCATATTGGAGAGTCTTTGAAAACACTTGTGTTTGAATTTCATCTTTAAGCTTGTGATTCTTATTAAAGTTGGATTTGCTTATTCTTAATTCTATTGTGTAAGTGTTAAATTATGTTTTCTCAATCCATAATTCTTGCATCTACATAAAGCATGAGTAACTAAATCCAGAACTAGGGTGGTGGGAACCATGAGGAACTAACAAAGAAAAACCAAATAATTCATAATCTTGGAAGGTGTGTATGCATGTATATAATTAACTCTCTTCCTATTGCATGTTTTCTAATGTGGCCAACATTAGAACCTGTCTAGTGTTACTGACCAGACCAAAGTAGTAATGAATAGGAAAAGAGATTAATTAACATGATTCGATTGATGTGTTCTCCTCTAATCAACCAAACTGGTATAAAGGGAGGTTGTATTGGGACTAATAGGTAAGGGTTAGTAACATACACTATGGAGATGAGCCAAGTCACATAGTGATATTTACCTCTCACCTTTGACCAAAGGGCTTGGTGAACATAACTTACCATCCTGTATACTACACACTAGAAAAGAATTAGATTATCCGGTGATACTGAGTTGGGGAATCATGGGGAACACAATACCCTAGTTTCTTTATATTGATTTCTCTCTTGTGTTAGTTTAGTTTTATTTTCCATTGATTATTGCAAAACCCCCCTTTCGGGAAGTAAGTTGGTTAACCACTCAAATTTTAATGACTTTCGGGAAGTAAGTTGGTTAACCACTCAAATTTTAGTCATTAAATTTTCTTGAGTTTACGTATTCCCTGTGAGTTCGACCATGACCTTTTTTAGGTTCTATTTCTTGGCAGTGACCGCTTTATCCTCTAAAAGGAGGTGTAACTTGGGCGACATCTGTTAGAACACGTAACTTAGACACCGGAAGTCCTTAATTGGTTCGGTTTGACAAAGTTTGGGACCAAACGTGACACTTCTCCAAAGTTTGGTCCTTAAGAATAATTAGTTGTGGGGTCATGTGTATATGTTTCAATTTAATTGGTGCAAGTGGAAAGAGGGGCTTATATATACCTGTATTCCTTGTACATGAGTAGCAATTCCCATACTTAGCAAAAAATTGTTTAAAAAAACAGGAACAGTAGCCATACCTCTCGGGTTTGCTACAGTAATACCAAAACAATTTGCGTTTTTTCAGGTTTTCGATTATTTGACGCTTCAAGCTCGGTATATGGGGTCCCCCAAGTAGCGTGGAAGTGTTAGATT
>JAPFFP010042842.1:0-13745 GCA_026153255.1 Solanum medicagineum
CATAAAATAGGAGGGGAGCCAAGACATGTCCTAGGTGTATCGTCAAAGTAATTAACATAAGCGTAAGCATAATAAGGTAGATGAATGGTGGCTTGTCCTTGGAAGGTAGGACTCACCACAACAACTTTCTCAAATCCGACTATCCTTCAAATGGTGGATAAATGTAGTCTCCGGTCCCTACTTGGTTAGATTATGTAGGCAAAAAATATGTGTTAGTATATTTGAATGTACTAAGTATGCGGGTATCCAATGCATATGACTTACCAAACCTGCATTTAGTGTTAGATGACAAAGGCTTATAATATAGAAATAGAGATATATAACAAAGAAAAGTAATACAACAATATTCCATGAAATTCATGATGCATAAAATGCCAAATTCTCATATATAGTGGGGATGTAACCATAACCGACATATTAAACTCATGCGAGCTATTACATGAATTTGCCCAATGGAGACCTCTAATCGGGTGAGAGAAGATTACTTGCCATACTTGCCAAAGGTAATCAACACCACATCTTACGACCCATTCGTTCCAGTGTGATAGCCACCTTTGTTACAACTCGGTCATTTCAGAAGGATTTCCATATCATATCAACATATGCAAACGTACCTTACGACCAGGTCATTTCGATAGAGGGTTACCATATACTTGTGTTGGTACATAGTTAAAACAAAGGGAAAGGACCCTTGGGGATAGCCCTGACACCCCCAATCCATTCGGTGCTAAGATATCATCTTACAATAATACTTATACATATACATGTTTTCAAAAAGAGGCACAAGTCAGTTAAGTTTATTTCAATGCACATTTGGGCTCAAAATCCAAACGTTCTTCAAAATCATTTACACTTGGGCTCAAAAGCCAAATTACAGTTCAATCCATACTTCTCATGCATAGGAATAGCTCATTCACAATAGCGATATGGTGTAAACAGAGAATTTGCTCAAAGAGCCAATAACAATAGACAGTTGTGTGATGACATTCTTGTCATAACCATATATTTGAGCTTAACTCACCAAAATCATTTTCATAAAACATATGTGAGCTTAACCCATCGGTAATTTCATAAACTCCAATGCTCATGAATGACATGTGAATAGCAATGGCAATATAGATTCAATCTTAAATCAACAATTCAATATGAAATTCAAGTAAATCCATAAGTAAAATCCACATTCAAATCATAATATTGATTACGCATGCTTAGATCAAACTTTAAAGGGACAATGCATATTCAAATCTTCATAACACTTATGTAATTCAACATATTAGGGCTTGAATCAATTAAAATCAATAATAAAACGTAGTCCATACTTCGATTGAATTTAATAAATAATAATCTTCAAAACCTGTAATTAAAGTAAGATTAAATTCAATAAAATTCAAGTAAAAGAGTTTGGGTCTTCTTAGTTGAAAGGGACTAGGAATCAATCCCACATATTTAAGTTCACCAAGAAAAAAACAAGAAGAATTTGATGAAGACTGGAGCCCTTCCTTGAATCCCAAGCTAACTCTCCACTAGAGTCTTTGAGGTTTCTATGAGATAGTTGAAATAATTTTGAGTGTAAGTGAATTTGAATGAGGGAAATAGAGTTTAAGTCATTAGATTGTCTTAGGATAGCATAGAATGTCACAAAAGTCCCTTAGGAGAAGCCATAATTATGAAAACACCATTAATAAATCATGTAGAAAAATGTTGCCAGGTGTTCCAATGGAAAGGTATATGACCCATGAAAAGGTATACAAACTATATACTCATCCATTAAGCCATACTTAGAAAATTGTTGCAGCATTTTTTTAAATCAAGGGTGCTTCTATTGAAGGTCCCACAGACCGTAAGAATCTTTATGGGTTGTACAAGCATCTGTATGAAGGTACCAACTTCCGAGATTGTGACTCCACACTTAGAATATCCTTTTGGAAAGGAATTTCATGATACCCCACCTCGACAGTCCGTGAGAAGACACATGGCCCTATAGGTGCCCGTGTGGCTTGCCTTAGCAAAAATGGAGGGAACACTGCATAAGAGGGCTTTACAAGAATTGGCATAATTTCATCATCCGAACTCAAAATTAGGTTAAACCAGATGCATTAGAAAGATAATTCAAAGACTTTCAATTTTCTAGGTTGTAGGAAACCCAATCATGTTTGTTCTAAAAGATATGTCCATTTAAAGTTGACTCTTCTATCAGTTCTTGTGAAAAGCTTATCCAATGGAACTCCATTAAACTTGGCTTGATGTAGGAGACCCATGATGAACCTAAACCATATAAATAAACTTTGATTGAAGGCTTATAAGTGAAGTTAGCATAGGCTTGAAGTTCCTTTCTGAGCTCACAACTTGCGGGGAATTATACCAAACTGCCAACAAGTAAAATTTGAGCAACAAAGGCTATATGGAGTAGCCCAAAATATTGAAATTCTTGAATGGAAGTGGGAGATAATCAATGTGGATTTCATCACAAGTTTACCGAGGTCTCATAGATAGCACGATTCAATCTGGGTGGTTATTCGTAGGATGACTATGTCAGCCTATTTCTTGATGGTAAAGAATCCTAATACAGTAAAGGACTATGCCCGATTGTATATCCAAGAGATTGTCAGATTACATGAAGTTTCTTTGCCCATCATATCAGATAGATAAGCTCAATTCACTACCCAATTCTGGAAGTCCTTTAAGAAAGGTCTAGGTTCAAAGGTAAACCTTAGTAGTGCCTTCCACCATCAGATTGATGGTCAGGCATAGCGGACGATACAGACTTGTGAGGATATATTGAGGGCCTGCATCATTGACTTCAAAGGCAATTAGGATAACCACTTGCCTCTAACTGAGTTTTTCTACAACAACAACTTTCATTTGAGCATCCAAATAGCTTCTTTTAAGGCTCTCTATGGTAGAAGATGTAAATCACTGATTGGATGGTTCGAGGTAGGTGAAGTAGGATTGATTTGGTAAAACTTGGTACACCATACTATGGAGAAGGTAATGATTATCAATGAGAGATAGAGGTCCGCACAAAGTCACAAGAAGTCCTACAATCATGTCATGAAAAGGGACCTAGAGTTCGAAGTGAATGATTGGGTAATACTTGAAAGTGTCACCTGAAACGCCCCAAAAATGTGCCTCAAAAATGCCCATGTTCGTAATTTCCATATATCAAAAAACTCATGCATGATATCAAAAATCTAACTTCATATTCTTGATCAAGGGGCAATATTGAGCAGTAGTGTAAACCCCAATTTTAGAAGACCCATAGTGAAAAACGAATTTCTCCAACTTTGCAATTTCCAGTGAGCCCTCATGTTGGCTCTTTGATGCCAACCCATCACAGAGCAGTGTTGTGACTTTCTTAATTTTCAGTTTCAGCGTTAAAGGATTGGGGTCTTGGCCCCATGCCTTTATATGCGTGAAAACATCAAAACATAGCAATTTCTCGACTCTATATCACTCAAACACTCTAAAAACACTATCTAACACGTTGTCAAGTATTTCATCCAAATTCAAGTGTCTAAAGCTCAACTTCAGATCTCAAGAACTTCATTCAAACTTCAAGTTTTTACCAAATTTTCATAAAGAAAATCCCCAAAATTGAGGTTGTGGATTTCAACCATTGGATCCTTTCACTCATGGTACCCAACCTTCCTTTTTATCAAAATTGCATGATTCCAAGTTGTGTTGCTTATGGGTATCATTTCTTATGAATTATGGTTAAGATTATGTTGGGATTTTATGAATTGTTGATTTGAAACACATATCTACCTATTTCAAGCTTATACTATGAGATGATTTGCCTATTGTAACTACGCATGTTTTGAGCTATGAATTCATGATCTATGATAAGATTTGATGAGGAGTTTCAATGTTCCATGTATGAGAGTGTTATTAAGTGTTAGTGGGTTGATTTACATTAAGTTTTTTCACATGATTTCACTCTTGAATTGCATGATTTTGAACTACTATCACACACTCACCAAGTGTTTGATAAAATGTCCGGTAATGAATTCTTGAGCAATTGATGATCTATTGCATGACCTATGAGTCAAATGACTTTATGATGATGAAAGGAATATATGCATGGGATGAATCTATGAAAAGTATCTATGGTGTTGCAAGTTGACTAGACCTTGTTGGGGGTGCTAAGCCCATCGCCTTTTGGAGGGGGTGTTAAGCCCGAATCGCCTTGTCGGGGGGTGGTAAGCCCGTACTACCTTGCTGAGGGGTAGATACCTCAATCGCCTTGTTAAGGGGTGGTAAGCACCTGCTAACAATTGAGGGTTAGATACCTCAATCACTTTCCAAGTGTGTTGTAGGCCTTGGATTCCAAGTACTAGTTTTCTTGGTCTAAGATTATGGTCTCTTCCTACACATGTATTATTTTCTATACAAGTATGTTTTACTTCAAGCATTGATCATGCATGCCATGTTGCTAATATACTATTCCTTGCTTATGATTATGCATTTTAACTGTGTTGTCTATCTCTTGTTGCATTGCATCCTACATGGTTAGCACATTCAAACATGCTAACCCATACACTATGCCCACATGATGTTACCATGTAGGAACCAAAGCTCCTCACTATCATCCTCCATGTGGCTAGTTTTGATATCATAAAGAAAAGCTTTGGTGAATCCTCAAGTTTGGGAACACTAACTATGCTACTCTTGCTTATGTTATTTCATTATGTTGAACTCTTGATAATATGAGGGTGAGACCGGAAAGTGTCTTGGCCCCCGCCCGTTTTATGTTTAGAGGTGTTGTTGGACAAGTGGTGTAATTATGCTATGTTCTTAACTCTTGTTTTTTTATGGTTATCGAAAACATCCCTTAGTCCCTTTACCCTATTTTTACTCTCTTGTGTTTTTTAGTTGCTTCCGCGACTAAGGATGGGTAATTGATATGCTAAGATGCTTGTTTGGGGTCCTTTTGGGTTCCCATTCGTAGTGTCATGTCTAGGCCCTAGGCTTGGATTGTGACATCACCCATGAAGGGTATGCTGAGATTTGGGAAAAAGGAAAATATGAGTACTCAATACATTAGTCACTACCAATTTATGTAGAGATTGGGAAAAGTGGCTTATGAGTTGGAGGTACCACTAGAGCTGGCAGCCATCCGTCCAGTCTTTCACATTTGTATGCTTAAGAAGTGTTTAGGAGATTCCTCTTTTGTTATGACTGTTTAAAGCATTGGAGTGAATGATAGTTTGACTTACGAAGAGATGCCAATCCAAATTAAATTCCTAGGTGAAATCTATTACGTTGAAAAGCTAATGCATTAGATGATTTTACTGTTCATTAGCTTTCCCAATTCAAACCAAATCATCTAAAGCAACGACCTCCTCAATAGCTTTCCCAATCCAAACCAAATTGTGAATTAGTTGAGCTTTCTATTCTACATGAACCCTAGCATGAATTCGTATTATTTTTACATATTTTACTTAAATGACATGCATGAGTATAATTTGAGACTAAAGAGTCTACGAGAATTCTAAATTCCTTGACTCTACTTTTGATTTCCTAAATGCAATGAGTTAGAAAGATGTATAATAGTCTTTATAAGTCATTAGAAAAACATTAAAACAATGTAACCAAAGAGTTGACAGTTGATGTGATGAATTGAGTTGACAAATATCCAATGAGACTAGATGAATGAGTCAACCATAGGGTTGAGGTCTTATCAGCATATTGAGTCTTGAGATGAGTGTTGAGAACAAAATGGAGTAAGCATAAGTCCAACTCGACTTAGTAATTACATAAGCTGCATAAGAGAGGATTGAAAGGTAAAATCAAATGTTTCCTATTGTGCCAAAAAGAGGACTTGATGTTACTGATTTTGGATCCACTAATAGGATTTCATATATCCTGGAAAGGTACTGGATGGAGGTGTCAATGACATTGCTTCATTATATCATCACCGGCTCATAAGTGATGGTTGTCAGTTAGAGAAACTCCCAAATAGGCCTTGATAGTACTCTGAGTGGATTAGACATAGATGGTTGATGAGTGGTCATTATCTAAATTGTTTTCTTACTTTAGACTCTTGACTAGCTGATTTCTACTTATTGAGTTGGGCAATTGAGTTGATGTTATTCTTTCTTTACATGTCTCATTTTTCCATTTTACATACTTGTACATTCTGCGTACTGACATCCACTTGGGCCTGCATATTTTCATGATGCAAGGACAGGTACTGGTGGTCATTAATAGGTGCCCTATGGAGGACACATTGCTTCCAACTGATTGGTGAGTCCTCCCTTTCTTTCAGAGGATATTTATGTTTTCACTTCTAACTTTGAGTTTAGCCTTTTTGTTTTATTTAGATGTATCCATGGGTCTATCATTGGCACCATTTAGTTAGATGTTTTAAAGGCTTCGTAGACTAGAATGTTGAGTTGTGATTGGATGTTATTTTTGGCTAGTCTCTTTCATACTAGTCTTACTCAATTGATGGATAAATTGTTTGGCCTTTATTTATCATTTGTCATTTCTTTTCCTTAAGTATTCTTATTAATTGATGTCTTTTGCTATTAGCATATGATTGAATGAATGTGATCAGGCTAAGTGGTTCACTTGGGGGACAGAGATAGTCTCTAAGTGTCTCCACACCTAGGGTACCTTCTCGGGACGTGATAGTTTCAAAGATGTTTACAGGTCCTAACGAAATTAGGATTGATACTTTAGTAGGTTTAACTCTTAAAGCTACTTGGATCGGCGAGGAAGCAGTAAAAAAGGCTGCAAACTAGTAGGTAATATTGGTAGCGTCAAGGTTGACGAAGAACAATTCTACTCAGACCACTGAGGATGTGGTTCTAAGAGATCAAGGTGATATAAGCACAGGTTCAGGTACGGTTGTACCTATAAAAACAATACAACTTCACGGGTCGAATAATTTTTTGATGCAGCAAAGTGATGTTTCTAACATTGGGAATTCAAATCATGCATCCTTAGATAAGGTCCCGTAACATAATGAAAATTATTACTTCAAGCAAAGGAAATTATACTTGGAACTACTATGAATATGAGGAAGGAGACTGATGGTTCAATAACAATATTTCTAGGAAAGGATTTGAATAGAAGGATAGAAGCAGGTAGCCAAGAGAATTGGAACATGGTTCCACGTAGGAAGGCATCATCTGATGTTTCTCTAGGCTCATGAAGCAATTCTACAAATGACTTATTATGTTCGAATAGCTTTGATACTTTCGTGAAGGATACTGGAAAAGATGATAATGTTATTGCTCCAATATTACACTTTTCTAATCTTAAGGTAAATATTATAATTCAAGAATATCATGTTGCCATGGTACTTAAATCCAATCTGGAAATAAAGTCACCCATAGTCATAGTGAATGCCTTAGCTCACAAGGTCCAATCGAAATCTTTAGAGCCAGTTGTTGAACTTCATGGTAAATCTGGACATCACCTATTATCCAAAGGGAATGATAAATATTTAATGAAAGGTACCATGACCTTCTCAAACTAATCTCAGAAACAATTTAAGTATTTCAAAGGAAAAACAGGGAGAGATGAGTGCTCTTAGGTGTGTTTATTTGGTTGATGAAGAAGAGAAGGTTTCACCTCCTTGTTTAAGCCCACAAGCTCTATGCCTAAAAGTGAGATTTCAAAGAAGAATGAACTAGAGGCTGTAGCATCAGAATTTAGTTCGACTAATGATTATGCTATTGATATGGACAATAATTCTTTTGATGAGGATGAGGGAGTTCTGGATGATTGCTTTGATAAAGTAGTTAGGGATGTGGATATTTCACTTAGGCATTAAAGAAGTGGAAGTAACAAGCAAAAAGAAGAAACATGGTAGGCAGTATAGTTGGGATGGAAAAGTGACTGGAGAGTTTGTTCCAAGCCATCTACCAGTATGAGTGGCAAAACAAAATCATACGACTTTGTCAATAGATTCAAGAATAACCAATAAATCCAAGAAGAAGTGATGAACTATCAAGTTGGGTTTGACATATTTGAAGAAGAAGACGAGGAAAATACTTCAGGTTAATTTAGATGGGCCATCTATATTTTTTAATCTATACATTTGTAAAAGGAAGTTGGATGTTGATAACTCAACTTTCTTCTTGGCTTTTATATATTACTATTATTTAAGCATCCTTATTTGTAATATCATCATTGAGTGTATTACAAACTCGATGATGGTAGTATAATACGTAGTTCTCTCTAGTTCTTATATTCTTCATGCTTGTTTAGTAGAGATTCATTACCCTATTAGGATTAGTAAGGTAAGGCCTAGCCACCTTTACTTGTACTTCTTCCTATAGAGGATTTTTATATTAATAAAAAGTCGCTAGACAATCTGTCTAGTGGTATAAATTTGATTAAAAAATTTACTATTACCATCAAAGGATTCTATACAACTTTGAAATCCTTAGAAGCTCACAGACCACAGCCTATTCCATTTGTTGTGCTTCTAATTCTGAAGTTTATCATACCATTCTTCATCAGTTAGTCACCCTTATCCATCGAAGACATTTTAGAAGAGTTTGTGAAAAGCATACATGAGTCTTCCATTGCATCATATTTGACTACGGAGTGAGCAGTAGTGTTAGCGTCCCGAAAACAGTGGACCACAGAAGCTTTGAGGTATTTCAGTTTGTTTGAATATCATCGATCCAATGTAAGTAGAAGATTCCATGATGGTCTACATACTCCATTGATCATATCCACCAACATCTTTAAGTCCATCTCTAATATAACTGGACCAATCCTGCTTCCCTTGCACCATTTGAGACCAAAATAGTGTTGCATGTATTTCAGCCATGTCAGTTGAGCAAAAGATAATAGAAATTGTTAAGGGACATTATCTAGTTATCCTGATAGTCCTTTAAAATGCCTCCACCACCTGCTTTTTAGTTTTAGTATTCGACCTCCGATCAGTGTTCAATTTGATCATATTGTGGCAAGGCTTCATCATCCAATAGACAACCATGGAGTTTAGCAATGGCTTGTAGTGATCTATCATGGAGCAAGAATCTGTCTGGCTGGCATCCAAGGGAACAAAATCTAAGTATTTTCTTATAGCAATCTTGAGGTTGAAGAAAATCTCATGAAAGGTGGTTATTAGAGCTGTTACTATCCAACCATTTCCTCATGAGATCCATCTGGCTACGATGTTTTCATGATTAGGAATGGAGCGACATGTCCAGTTTGGAGTCTGCTAATGTTGAAAACTAAGACTGGATGATTATTGTTGAGTTCTATTGTTAGCATTATGCTTTTGCTACTTCAGAATGGTATCATCAAGTGAAATTCTTTTCGTTGTGATCCTCTAATTCAAAAAGGAAACCTTGAAGGGAATCTTTTATGTTAAATCATCTTAAGAGTGCCATTGTTGTTCTTCCTTTCCTGATAGTTTCTCTATCTAAAGAACAAGTGAATGTTCCATCTTGAGTGAGCATCCAGTAACACTTGCCTGGCCTATCCCTATTGAATATTGAAATATAGTTGTGTAATGCTTGATATTTGTAGGAACAAAATATTGTATCCTCTCATACCTCCACAAATTTCCATTGAGGAACTCCTTGACCCGGATGTCATTCAAAGTGTGGCCACTATTATCATAATAAGAAAGAGGAGCAATACCAGTCTAGTTATCCGACTAAAACAGGCTTTATCAATTGTTTATTCTCTATAGCATACGCGGTTTAGTGATATTTTTGATAGCCATAAGTTATTTCCATATTTGTAGGAAATATTGTACAGAGGTTGTCTAGAGGTCAGACCCTTCGCCATTTTTTCAAAGAAAAAGATTCTAAGATTTCATGTGTGCTCTTGAATGCAAGACCTCCTCCCTCCCCCTTTTTTCTTATCTCTATTTGATTTAAAAATCCTTTAGGAGGGGTAATGTCTGCCAGTAAATCATAATTTGAGATTGTGTAATCGGTTGGATAATGATAGTTTTACACCTATATTAGAGCAGCTTGCATCACCAAGCTCCTACTTTCTACAAGATCTTTTTGTTGATGTCTGTAAAGTAACACATCTTTTTCTTTCCTGCGAAAATGGGACATCCTAAGTAAGTGAGCGGAAAGGTTTTGTGAGAAAACCTTGTTAGCCTTTTAAAGTTTTTCTTGATTTTTTTTAGTGTGGGTGGCTGCAATAAAGAAACTTTTGTTGGCGTTATTTTTTAGTCTGAGATATGTTCATATCTCCTTAATTTCTTCATGGTACTTTTAAGATATTTGTTTTTCCAAGATGTGAAAATAACCACATCTACATAGTCAAGATGATTAATCTGTAGTCCTTTCTTATCAACCATGAAACCTGTAAAGTACTAGTTATCAAACAAGTTATTAAGCATTTTTGAGAGAATTTATGCACTTATGACAGAAAGTGATGGAGATAGGTTATTTGTCACGTTCCGAGCATGCCCTAGATCTGGCTGGCACTCAAAAATCATTGCTAGTCCCAATAGTACACCTTGGTCTGGCTAACTCACTCAGTAGATGACTCTAACAATATGAATGGACTAGAATTTATCACAATAAGCATACGACTAGAGTCTCTTAATAGAAGTTATTAAACCCAAATATGTAACAAGGTATTAAAACTCAACTCAAAGCTTTGCGACACAACTCAAGGAAATAAACATAACACTATCTAACAAGTCTATGAAGACTCTAAAGACCAACTCTAAAATAGGCATCTGGACAAGCCCACACTTACCTCAAACTAGTAAATTAAATTCGAAAAATAAGACACAAGAGCTCCTTTGGTTGCGAAGAGGTCTGACCAAAGCTAAGTAGAAGATGGATCTTCAACAATGTGCCTGTTTAAGGATCTTGGTCACCTATGTTTGCATCATAAAAAGATGCAGGTCGAAATGACGTTAGTATGTGGAATGTACGAGTACGTAAACTAATAAAAGAACTCATATCAAGATACTCAACTCAAGTACTTGACTTCGAAAATAGGTTGACTCACAAAAGTATGCAGTAATGATAAAGACATATGCCATTACAAGTTAATGATGCATCTAAAATAACTCTTCCTAAAACCTGCTAGACTGATCTATGGAACCCTTCTAAGGGTCGTAGATTAGTCTACGGCTCATAGATCTTGAGTGGTGGAACCTGAGCTCAATTTCAATTTTTTGAACCATGGGTCTATGACCAACTTTTATGGGTCATCATCCCTTCTACAGGTTCGTTCTGTATGCTTAAGGAAAATTACTACAACTATATTTTTTGTTTTGGAAACAACAAATGGAAGTCTACGAATCGTAGCCTTGAATATGGGTTGTAGACTGGTTTGACACTTGGAATAGTTTCAAGAACTTAGGGTGCATAGACACATTCTAAGGGTTGTCAATCAAAATATAGACCATTGACCTTTCTTCGTGTATTGGTAATTGGATAAATCCTAGGAACTACATGACCTGATCTATGACTCACGTTCTAGGGCTCGTGGACCACTTTCATAGAAAGCAGACAAGTTTTTCCTACTCTCTAAATCTCATCTATTAACATTATCTATGGTTAACATAAGTTTCTACAAGCTATATAGTCCATTTGTTCGATAAGTTCAAATGTGAAAAAAAATTCCAAGTGTTAGGAGTAACCACTAGGACAACCTACGGGCGGTAGATTCCCCCTTGTGGTCACTGGAGAGTAACTGATTTGTCACGTTCTTCTAGAATTTCTAGGTTGTCCAAATTAGGATATTCTAGGGGCAGAGTGCTACATTGTTGATATTATGGACTATCTCTTGAACTAGGATAACATTACCAGTGATGAGCCTTCTACTGATGATAACAACCTAATTTTTAGAGATAAGATAAGGGAGAAAATGATTAAGCCCCGTGGCAACAATTTTAGATTAAAAAATCTTACTTGTGAAGTTACTCAGGCTAATGGGTCTTATTTGTGAAGAGCTAGTAGGTTCTTCCACTTAGATAATAAGAATAAAAATAATGAGTGTAGTATCAACTGAGATTATTTCCCACGGAAATACCATAAATATAATTATAAACATCATGTTCAGTATTGATACTACATATTATGATCTGAAGGGTCTTAATCCATTGCCACTTCATGATCCTCCTCTATTTTTTCAAATTATTTTATTTTGTCATGAATGTCTCCAAAAGAAGTTTTAGGCCTGTGACTATAAGAACCCGTACCTTGTACGACCTCATTGGACCTTGGAAATTTGGTTCTGGAAAGTTTTTGACCAAGGTGACACTCCGTGGAAGTCCTCATGGTCCGTGTGAGGCTATAATGACCTATGGAGCCTCCTTGGAGTGGACCTTGGCCTTATGTGTAGTGTGTGGGCCTTAACGTGGAGTTTTGGACTAAGGCAAGCCACACATGGAACCTACATGGGCCGTGTGGCACTTCATGGACCATGTGGTGGGCTGTGTGGCACTTCAGGGACCGTGTGGTGGCCTTAGTCTTGATGTCCCATAGTTTTATGACCAAGTAAGGTAGTACGGCCAAGTATACAGTCCGTATAAGGTGGCTCGGTACGTATGGTCCCCCGTATGGGTTTCAGAGTGAAATTATTCTAAGTATTTCAGCACCGTCTCTAAACTTCGTCATGAAGAAATGTTTCTATGTGATGTCGGACAGAGGAGGCACATAGACTGTGTGGTTTGGTATGCTCCGTACCATCCTCCATATGGATGCCTATATTAAAAAATTCTATGTATGGGATTACCGTTTTCGACCTTCATAAAGTGAAAAACTTTCCAAGTGTTGGACCATGGACATGTTTACGGTCCGTATGACCTATCACGAACCGTATGGGCCCTTCCTGAGATGAAAATTTCAGTTTTTCAACTCGTTTCATTTATAGCATTTGTGTAATTATGGTTTATCCTAAGGGACTTTTGTGACCTTCTATGCTACCTAAGGACTTTCAAAAGACCTAGAATTTATTCCTCTCATTCAAATTCATATTCACACATAGAATTATATTTGAACCCTCTTAAGAACTCTCTCTCCAAGGACTCTTGTGAACCTAAGCTTTGGAATCAAGGAAAGGCTCATTATTCTTCAACCTTCTTCTTGAATCTTCTTCATTACCTAAGGTATGTGGGATTGATTCTTGATCCCATTCAACCAAGAAGACCCAAACTATCTTACACTAAATTTCATGGAATTTTTAGCTACTTTAAATTTTGGGTTTTCAATATTATTGTTTATTAAATTCAATTGAAGTACGAGCTATGCTTATTTGATGATTTCAAGTTGATATAAGCCCTAATATGATCAATTGCGTTGAAGTTATAAAGTTATGAATAAGCATGTCCCCTATAAAGCTTGATTTGTGCATAGGTAATCTATATTATGATTTAAATGTGAATTTTACTTATGTCTTTACTTGAATTTCGTAATGTATTGTCGATTTAAGTTTGAATCTCTGTTAGCCATGCTATTGTCATCTCGTTTCTAGCATATGCATTCATGGACATTGGATTTATGAAATTACTTGTAGGTTAAGCTCACATTGTTTTATAAAAATGATTTGAGTGAGTTAAGCTCACATATTGGTTATGAAAAAGATGTGATCACATAAATGTCTATTGCTATGGGATCTTTTAGCATATTGGGTGCTTGCACCATATTGTTTAATGATTTGAGCTATTCCTATGTTAGACCCCGTGATTAGCTAAATGGAGGTAAATTATCCAATTGGAAAAAAAAACTTGTTGCGAACGTTGTGTAATTTAAACTCAATAAATTTATGGGGCGTGATTATAGAGTCAAGTGATT
>JAPFFP010042843.1:0-13745 GCA_026153255.1 Solanum medicagineum
CTCTTTCATGTGTCAAACTCCAACTTATCACCATACTTTCCCAAGTTGAACTTATTCAGAACGTATGGGTCCTAACAGTAACCTCAAAATTTCTGTCCCAGTTTAGATGTTCAGGGACTGCCAGCTAATCAGAAGTACTTTAAGAATTTTTGAGATCTTTTTCTCAAAAATTCTGTCTCAGTTGAAATTTTACAGTGTTCTAGACTTCAATTCGTTGTAGAAGACTTCTCCTTTCGGAATTTTTGAGTTCCTTTTCAAAAATCCTGTCCCAGTTTTCTTTCTGGGAGCATGATCGAGCCGTAGTGGCGCCTACGTATCCTGTTGAGTCAGGAATCAGGTCAAACGTAGTTCCAACTCTGCAAGTACTGAATTGAGGGATAAAGGGATGACCAAAGCCGACATAGGCCGCCTACATATCTAATTCTCGAGAATTCAGGTCAAACGTAGTTCATTAATGGGATCTGTAACAATGATCTTGGTCAGGATCGTATCATCATTGTGGTCAGTCATTTCCTTTCCGCTGATTTTGATCAGGGGGATCTTTAGATCCGATGAAATAAGGATGATCGGCTGGCTTTTATCAACACAGATCAATTATAAATTACCTGTAAGAAGAATTACTCAAAAACAAACAAGTCAGTTTCTTCAAATTAGTAGGCAATAGAAGGTAGTACACATATATCACTTCAGCACACAATTGTTGCTTCATTCGAGAGTAAACTAGCCCACAGATACACGAGATATGGTAAATAGGCAGGACTTTGCCTATATGATTTTAGAAATGGTGGATTACGAAGATTGATTCACACCAAGTCCGATTTCCTTGTATTGTAAATTGGGAAAAGTAAGCTTCCAAAAAGATAGAAAAATAAGCTTCTGGAAAGATAGGGTCGGGCCTATGAGGCTGCCTACGTATCTCACGAAGGAGAATCAGACCTTACGTAGTTCGAAAGGATTGAATCTTTTTCGAATTGAAATGAAAAATTATCTCTTGATTTCGAAAGTGAAGTTCGATTTTATGGAAAAACTTGAGACTCAAAGAGATTTTTGACGAGCTTTGGTAGTGATTACTTTTGAGAGTGGGTTTGATTTTATTGAGAAACTTAAGACTCGAAAGTATTTGGACGAACTTTTGACAGTGACTTGATTTATGTGCTTAAGAGATTCTAGGAACTTTCGAAAGGAGTGGGCTAGAAGGCTTCAAACAAAGCAACATAATCACACAAACAGTTATAAACATGCCAAGCAAACAGATATTGTGTGTCCTAAGCAGATATGTGACCCTTTTGTGCCAAGGGTAGGCCTAACGGATTGAAGGATATATATGCAATTAGATGTTCCATTGCCCCGAAAATATTTGTACAGCCTTTACGAATAAACTTAATGGGGATACATAATATGGATTGGGGATACAAAAATAATCAAACCCATGCAAGGGTGCAGTCTTAAACTAAACCTTCGTAGAAGATTTCTTCTTCTTGGACTTCTCGGCATCTCTGCACATCTTTGAGATGTAATACCTTGTAAACAAACGTGTGTTATTAAAATGACTCCCAACCCCCAGGGATAAAGGTTCGTCAGATAAAATATACATCCTTCAAATATAAATACATAAGTATGATCGTCCATTTGAGCCGGAGGCCACTTTGGACTCAAGGTGGTCTTTCTAATGGGCCCAACACGCCTAACATGTTGGGTCATCTTAGGCCAATGCTTAGATCGTTGGGATTTTGGTTCGCTTTATCCTAGTTATCTAAGAGTGGGTTTTGAATTGACCGGGTACCCTGGCAGACAATCTGAGCTGGAAGTTCATGACAACCATTGCACGAAGCCGTAAATTGTCACTTATTTCGAAAGGGTTACGTATTTGGAGATTTGGCTGCGGGCTCGCAAAAACCTTCCTTCCAAATACGAAAAAATAAAAAAAAGGAAATGCCATGAAATGCAAATGACAGTTTAATATCGAATTTAAACAAATAGAGCACATAAAGAAATATAACAGATCAAATAGTTAGTCAAACAACATAATCTAATGGTTAGAACCTAATTGAAGTCCCCAGCGGAGTTGCCATTTCTGTTATGCCGAAAAATGGCTTTTATTTCGAAAAAAAAGTTCGAAAATCAAAAATCAATTTAAACTCAATTAATTTGAGAAAAACCAATTTTTCAAAATTCGAAGGAAAACAGACTCGCCACCTAATTTTAAGGATAATTAGGAAACCATTAAATATTTTAAAAGACCTAACAGAAAAATCTTTTAAACTCCAGAAAACAGGTTCGGGTTCACATTTCCACTTCGAGAAGGTTTTACGCACTTGAAATGGTCGCTAAATGCGGTTATCCGGCGATTAAGAAGTTGACTAACTTTGACTTGAAAACATTGACTGATTGATTAATTTTCGAAATGATTTGACTAAACTTAAACAAAATTGAAAACAATTGATTAAATTGAGAATTGAGTAAATTTGAAAATTTAACTAAAATGATTAAATCATATATTCTTTTAATTATTTTTTTTACTTTTTTTTTAATCTTTCATGCAAATACTTTAGAAACTAAGATGGAAACTAAATAAAAGTAACGTGAATGGTTCGGCATGCCAGGGAATTCAATTAACTTGAAACCAATAGAATGAATGTTAGCATCCAAACACATACAAATATATAAACGAAATAAAAATAAAGAAAAGAGTTGAAGTAATGCCGGGCCTTTATCCCATTTAAATTTTTTGCTGCAACTTTACTCCCCGAGATTTGTATAATAGCTTCTTTCTCCTGGGAATCAAGGCTGACTCAAAGAATAGGGAGTTTGGGCCTCCGTGGCCCAACAAAGTGTTAACGGCGGGAAGGAACCCATTCGGGACTTTATCGGGGCAGCGAAACTGGGACGACGAGTTTGACAGAGGTTGTTTACACGACTATGAATCTGATTTCGTGCCTATTTCGACTTAGCGCTTTTGGAGCAAGAAATGGGGATGATAAACTAAATGAAAAACTTAACTCCACGAACAGAGACTCGGCTGAAGTACTTTGGAATGAGAAACGTTTTGTTGACAAAGGACGGCTCTTAGATTTTCTAGATTTTTTGTGATGATGGTTGTTATGCTAGGGTTTTTGAGGTTTCAAACGCCGCCCAAGATTTTTAGGTGTTTTTCCAGATGACCAATGGTTGCCCTTCTCAGTGAAGGAAGAGATGAATTTATAGCCCTCAAATTAGGGCAAAATGAAAGGAGGAAAATGAAATTGAATTCAAAATTTCAACAGGGTAGGGTCGATTCTCGATAAAGTAAAACGCGTGGGGGACAAAGGGACAAGAACGTTAGGGGTGCGGCGCATGCTTGGAGGAGAGAGTAGTGGAGAAAGTGACCATTGGTGATGTCGATTTTTGGTTTTGGCTTCACTGGTTTTCTGGGTTTGATGAAGGAGAAGAAGAAATGGTGAAAGGTGAACGAAGGGAAGAGGAAGGAAGGTGTGCGACGCTAGGGTTACGTTGAAGAAGAAGATGAAGGAGGAGATGATGGGGATTTTTTTGGGGAAAGGGTTTGGGGAAAGCTATCTGAAGAAGAAGAAGAAGAAGGAGATAGAATGTAAATTAGGGGTGTGTGGAGTGCACGCGCCCGTATAATTTTTTTTTTAAAGATAATTGTTTAAAGCTCGACGACTAATTTGACACCGTGGAGGGTAAAAATTGGGTGTCAACACTCATGCGTCTGCTTCAAGATCTCAACTGTGAGATGTCCGCTTCTTAAATCAAAAGGTGAGCTATTTCGTCCAAGTTGCCCTGAATTTCTCTTTATCTCTTGGTTCATCTTTTTGGACTCAAACACTTTAGGCACTTAGTTTATGTTTGCTTGATTAGGTTGCATCCATATATTTTGAACGTTATTGGAGTTTTGTACTCTGACTTTTAAGTTCTACGAGGAATATTTTTGTTAATTATTTTGATAATTGATTGAGTTTATGAAACCTTAATCTTTATTTATTTAAAATTGATATTTTTAAACTATTAGTTAATTAAGATTTCTCCCTCTTTAATTTGAATTGTTTATCAACTTAATTGGTTGATAGTTGATTCTTCCACTAAAAAATTAATATGAGTGTCACTAAAGACAATCTAGGTCGTGAAACGTTTAGGTTAACATATGTCATCACATCATACAACCAATATAAAACTAATAAATAAGTTTTAACAATTATTTCAACTGTGCCCTTTGAACCTAGAAAGGGGATGTTGTGTGTGTATTCGATAATAGAAGGGGATATAGATGCCATTAAATTTTTTATTTTTCTGGATTTCCTTTTTATCAAAGTTTGGACAAAATTTATAGTTTCACAACATGTGGTACTAAAAAAATTGTTGTTGTAACTAGAAATGATTTTAAATTTAGAGGAGTCGACTTTTTAAATTCATTTTTATATAATTTTAGACAAAAATATAATTTTGATAGGATTTATTGGATTAATTATTATTATTGAGGAACTTTCATAAATAGCCTAAGCTTATTTGTCAAATTGTATGTGTATGTCTGTCAATATATATATATGCATATTTGACAAGCAAGATTGCAAGAGGGAAGAGAGAGGCGAGTGAGAGTGGAGAGAGACAAATTGTATATGTATATCTATCGAATGACTATGTATATCTGTCAAAATAACTGTATATATGCAACTGATATACATCTATAATTGTATATCTCGAAGAAATTGCAGAGAGAGAGAGAGAGAGAGAGAGAGGCGAGAGAAAGCAAGAGACGAGAGAGAAAATAACAACAAAACCTAACTATAGTAACAAAACTCTAACTATAGCTATAAATTATAATTTTTTCAAATTATAGTTGTATAATGTAAATACATATCATATGTTTGCTTAATTATGTTTTTTCCCTTATTTTAGAACTCAAAGAATCGAACCAATAAATTAATTTAAAAAATACATATGAAATTATTAAACTAATAACCGCTACAAATAAATCAAATAACTTATATTTTTTGTCAATTTGATTATTGAACCAAAACTTGCACACCATTAATTGGGACAATGCTTATCACCGGAAACTTAACAGGCAAAATTTGCATTCTTTTTGACAAATAAATCTAATCTTTTCTGAGTCACTTTTTTTTAAAGAATTAGACTATAGCTATTGAACAATGAATACAAGCTAATGTGTCTCCTTCTTCAAATATATCTTCAAATTTAATGAATTTCTCTACATTTTTTATAATCCAACAACTTATCATTGATTACCTTTTTTTTTCTCTCTTGCAAGAGTCTTCAGCTTTTCAGAATCATAATTAGAACAATAAAAGCCATTATCACTAACAACTTGCTTGGATGGTGGTTTTTCGTGGTATGGTATGGTATGGTTATTAAGAGGACGATGTTTATTTTGATTGTTTTATTAATTATATGGTATGGTATGATTTGATTTCATGATTCTATAACCATGAAAACCCTTACTTTTTGAAATCACCAATTTGGTGATATTTCATGGTTCTCTTTCTTTTTTTTTTCCAGTTATTTATTTAAATAAATTACAGAAATCCCGTATTATGTTTAAATATTTTCAAATACTCCCTACCTTTTTTACAAATTACTAAAATCCCTTTTTTGCTAGTTTCTCTCTACACATCTGATACACTCATCCCCTTTCCCACAAAGACCTTTTTCTTCAGCGAGAATCAAGCCAAATTGATTCAAAAAATCTCTAACTTCTCTCCAATTCAAGCGGCACATTCTCCCTCTATCTATCAATTCGAATTTCAAAATCAAAAGGTAGGTTAACTTATCTTCTCCATTCCAATTTCATATGGTTTTCTTTTGAAGTTCATTGCCAATTTTTTCTTCAACTTTCACATACTTCATAAGTATGGATCCTCCATCATTTAGCATTGGGCTCACTCAATTAGATTAAGAACAAGTTATT
This sequence comes from Solanum medicagineum, assembly GCA_026153255.1. Taxonomy (NCBI): domain Eukaryota; kingdom Viridiplantae; phylum Streptophyta; class Magnoliopsida; order Solanales; family Solanaceae; genus Solanum; species Solanum medicagineum. Next base: position 5,924 of record JAPFFP010042843.1, read on the forward strand.
TGAAACGGTGTATATGACTCTGATAATGAAAATTTTCAGGAAAATAGATCTAAACAAACTCATGATCTTATGGCCATAAAGAAAAAAGGAGAAATCATGTCGAAAAAGCACAAAGGTTCAACTTCAAAAACCCTAGATCCCAAAATCCCCAAAAAGCCGAAGAAGAAAGATGAAGTAATTAATCGACCATCTTTGCCTGAGGTTAGTTTTTTCAAACACTAGAGACAACAGTGATTCCAAATTGATTCATTATGAAAAACACAGTGAATCATGTGGGTAGCGTGTATCTTGTATTTTTTTTTAGTCATAGCACTGCATCTAGTGAATACAGTGAATCATTTTACTTGGTTCATTATTCTGAGTCTGTATCTGGCTTCCTGATTCATGAATATTGGTTGGGCATGGTGATTCATTAGATTTGTTTATTTTTGAATAAAATATAATGATTCATTCTGTGTAGTATTTTATTATTCATTGAGATTGATTTCTGACTGTTATATGTTTGTTGATTCATTACATGTATCCAACAAAGCGATACATTTTTTTAATGAATCATGTTAGTTGGTTCATTCCTTATGAGACATAAGGTCTGATGATGTGGTGATTCATTGGGTATGTATTGGTTAGATTGGTCATTAATTAAATTGTTTATTTTTAGAAAAATATAATGATTCATTGTGTGTAGTAATTTATGATTTATTGGAACATAAAACTTGGTCATGTGTATGTTGATTAGATTCACTATTTTGGAACATCTTTTTATGGTTGTTGTATGTTGTTGCCACAGTACATGTATCAAATAAGGTAATACACCTTAACAATGATCCATGTTAATATATGATTCATTGTGACAATCATTCATTGGAATTGAATCAAACACAGTGTTACACTATACAATGAATCATGTCAATTGACTGTTGTTTCAATTGCTCCTCCTTTAGTTAATGTATAATGTTTTTTCATATATCTTTCTTCTTTTGTAGGATTTGAAATACAAGATCAAACAAATTTCATCTCATCCTTTGCAGTTTGGTGCTATATATACATATGATTTTGCAAATCATATAAAAGCATCACTAGGAGAAGAATGGACCAAGTTATTTAAAGAAATAATATTTGGTCCATATCTTGAAATTCGAACAGTGCAATAGGCAAGGTCAAATCACAAAATGTGTATTGTTGCTTGAGTTGCAGCAAGACAACGTTGATGAACTGCATGTTCGACAAATTACTTTGAATACCTCTGATTTATTCCAGCAAGATGCCTTCATCATCCAATTACAGTTTTCCAACATACATACCAACACATAGCTGTAATATTTATATAACATTTTCAGTGTAGCAGAACACATGACACAATGTTATTTTTGTTGGACTCATCATGTATATTAATGAATCATATATTATTCTCAAGAAATTATAAAAATGATACAATAAATAATGTGCTCATGACGAATCTAATGCATGTTAATGGTGATTCATAATATTATTCAGATAGGTGTCATGCATATTTTGTCAGTTCAACATGACAGATAGATTCATCACAAATATGAACACATCAATACACATTCTAGTATATCACAAATCATGATGCTTTATTATTTTGCTAGATTCACCATACATATGAATGAATCATACATTATTTAACAGAAGAAATAGGTTCATCACAAATATGAACACATCAATACATATTTTAGTGTATTACAGCACATGATACCTTATTATTTTGTTGGATTCATCATTCATATGAATGAATCATACATTAGTCCTAACAAAAAATTAAAAAACATGATACAAAACTTAACAAAATTATGATGAATCTAATTCGTAATACAAATCAGCTTCATACCTCTGAGCATCAGATCTTTTCACTAGTGGTTGAAATTATTTTCTATTCCATATTTCGTCATCACTGTAATCAGCGTTACCTTGTTCTTATACAGTTGGTTCTCCTTGACATCTGTATTTTGTGTATCAGCTATGTAGCTTGATATTTACGATTCTGGAATAAAAGAGGAATTACCATTACTTGATTCAACCACGACAAGAGCATGTGTATCATGAACACTTCCCTCAACACACATAACTTCGTCATAAGTAGCATCAAAGTTATGTATCACTCTATCCGTCTTGCCAACTACATCAATACAGAGTGAATATTTTGAAATTCTAGGATCGATCCTTTTTACCTCAAAATATAATTTTACTCCATGTCGTTTCTAATCAGCATTGGTGTAGAACAACTTTCAACAATATATCAAATTTCTATATCCTTTCTCGCCTCATCGATCTCCAACTCAAATGAAATGGTGGATTTGAGAATCAAAAATGAAATTGTTGGTGCAATAACTACTCCATCACTCTTGTATCTCGTATAAACAACGTTGTTTTCCTAAATCCCTGAATGCATCAACATTATTGCCACATTCGATCTATGTTCGATCATATTTTTGGGTTTTACAGTAGGAATTTCAGTTACTCACAACTTGAATAATTAGAGATTTTTTATTCTTATGAAACGTATTATTGTCTTTTTTCCAAGAATTTGATTATGATATGATTAGCTAAATTTTAGGGATAGAAATTTACCTTCCATTTAAAATGCAACTGAAATGGAATACAATGAATCTTCACTTATGAATCATGTTTGAAACTCCTTTCTTCAGTGTATCCGCATCTTGGAAATTTTATGTGATTTTTGTAATCATGAAAAATGTGGGGATAAATTGAAATTTCTTCCCTCAAGCCGGATAAATAATCTACTTTATCCTTCATTCTTTATTAAACTTTACTCTAATATATGTATTTGGTTTGGATTACTTATTTCCCTTCGCATCAACTTTTGAAACTTTTTTTTCCGTATCCAGCTTTTCATTCATGTTTTAGTTTATTTTTTGAGGTTTATTTTTTAAAAGTTCTTATTTTTTTTATTTTCTTATGTTGTTTGTATAGATTGGAGATATATTAGCTTGTATGTTTCTTACTTAATTCTATGTATTTTTTAAAAAGAAAATTATTTTAAAAATATTGATAAATTTAGTATTTATAATAATTAAAGACATTTTTGTAAATCTATAAGTTACGATACAGTACCATTCATTCAAATCAAACAACAAATTATCATTAAACAGTAGCAACTCATTCTACCCAAACATTGTACGATATAATACTGTACGATAACATATCATACCATACCATACATTATGAAACCATAACAAACCACCATCCAAACCAGCTGTAAGAATATCATTACCATAAAAATTACAATCACTAGCTGCTTGATCAGCCTCTAGTATGGTCTCTTTGTGTTGGACTATATTCTCAACGTCAACATTTAAATTACTCAATAACAAACAAGTTTAGAACATCAACCTAATCACTAAAAGGAAGACAACAGAAGGCAATAACGTCCTAATCTCATCATCATCTTCTATTTCATTCTACTCTTTAAGAGGGATAACTACAATTAGTTATTGAATACCCATGTAAAGATAACATATTAGAATCCACGTTATTTAAAAAAGATAATTTTAAATATATAGACATGCTTTATTTATATAAAAAATAGTTAAAAAATTATTTTTTTTAAAATGTCTATATAATATAACTTGTCAAAAGCTGTAGAAAGTGTACACTAATACTAGGGGTGTGCATCGATCGTTTCGGTTTGATTTATCAATTTTTAAACATACTAACCTAATAATAATAAGGTATTTGTTGTCGATTTCGATTTATCGATTTTTGATCCTTAACGGTCCAATTTTTACTTTATCTAATAATAAAATGCTCATAAAATAAACATATGACTTTGGTAATAACTTTACGCGATACAAGGAGATACTGTGATACAGTGAAACAAGTAAATCAATTGCAAATAACAAAATGCTTTTGAAAACTAGAATGAGACAGAAAAGCAATTGTAAAAATGATGAACATATCTATATATCTATTTTTACAAAACTCACCGAACGGACTTCATGAATACATAACACACTCTCCGAATGAACACTAATATGATAACTAAGTTAACAAAAAGTGAACAATATTTGTTGAGCATCTAAGCTTAACTATATGCAATATTTGACCTCGGAAGACTTATACATTGAAAATCAAGCAAATACATGACTTATGAGTATCGATATAGTGTCAAGTGATGTTAAATTATTAATATTTAATATTTATGAAGGGATAAAATAGTAAATTACTATAACCTCAATGGGTTCTCGATTTATCCAAAAATATCCAATACTGAAAATCGAAATCAAATCCAATAAGTTTGTTTTTAAAACTATTCAAAATTCAATAACCTAATAAGTCAATAATATTTTTTTATTTGATTTTTCAACCGGTTCAATTTTTTACTCATATTCATGAATTGTTGTCATGACCCAAAAATGAGTATGATGACACTTGCTTAACCCACCAATTAAGACAAGTAAGCCTAATCTTGCTTAATTTTATACATAAATTAATGTAGAAGGAATGAAGTCTAAAGGCAGGACAAGCACTAGAATATCAAGTCTATAAAATCGTCCCAAGACTGGTGTTACATGTACAAGCCTTTAAATAACAATTCTCAAGAAAAATACAAGTCTCAAATGTTTAGTCCTCAAATAGAACATAACAAAGTAACGAGTCCTCGGAAGTCGGTCGAAGAGACAAACAACTACCTTTCAAGGAAATCTTGAAACTCAACTCATACACTAAAAGAATATAACAATATGGACCGGTCTCACAACCTACAAAACATGTTGCAAGAGGTGAGCATCAAACAACATGTACTCAACAAGAAGATCTAAACTCAAGTAAAGCATACAGAACCAAATACTCCTCCCACACCAACCACATACTGCCGGATTACATATTTACACTCAGAAAAGTCCCAGCACAACAATAATATACATATACTACTGTACATCAATTACTCTCAACAATTGCCACTGGTTATAGATTTGATGAAACAATGTCTCAATATACAACTAGGTCATACAACAAATATCTTCAGATAGTTTCAGATACTCAACAATTTCAGTCTAGCTATAATCATCTTATAATTCATTCTCAATAACTGAATCAAGACATAACTACAAGGTAGAATGATATGATATATAGTGAAATGATATGAAATGAAATAATGTAATGCAATGTGAAGTAATCATAATGCATGTTTGTCCTAGAATACACATCCGCTGATATAATCAGTCCGGACCCATGAGTGACATATCTGTCCATGTACTAGCCTTGAAGTGTGAGACCCATCTCCAGTATAATCAATGATACATGTCACGGCTCATGTGGTCCGCCCCTGTTTCTCATATCAATGTTACATGTCACGGCTCATGTGATTCGTCCCTTATTTCTCATTTATGGTACATGCCATGGCTCGTATAGCCCGTCCCCAATTTCTCATTAGTGTCTCATCGATGGTACTCAGTCACAAATGCACATCAAGAACATATTTACATGATGCAATAATGATGAGTGCATGTAAGAGTCCACATTACAATAAATACATTACTTCAAGTCAAATATCACAATAACAAGACATAATGACAAATTCATGTCAAGCCTATAGCCAACTCTCTAACCCATAAGTTAAATTCAACAACAATGATTACAATACCAACCGTGACCAATTGTAATAGGGTCCACAGTCCACATTCTCATTTCATAAGAGATTCTTAATATCGGGACACAAGTCAACAAGTACCAATCTCAATATTTCATTTTCAAGTCATAGACGAATTTTACAATTTAACCACATTCTCACAATTTACCAAGTACAACACAATCAACAACAATCACTAATCATTTTAAGCCACAAGCATAGAAAACATAGTGTTCAAATAAGCTTAAGTAGATTTAGAAATCCACTTGCCTCAACTAGTAATTAAATCAAATAAATACCAGATCTTTTCTCCTGGAATTTGCACCTAAAACGTCACAATTTGGTCAAATACGAGTTCACAATCTCAACACAAAGTCAACGACACTAAAATCAAGCAATTCGGGTGAAAAGGGTAAAATGATAAGAAATCTCATGTCAGAAAAAGTTCCCGGAAGTTGAATAATATATGAAAATATTTCCCAAGTAATAAGGATATCAACGGTGAAAATCATTTTGAAAATGGAGTTGAAATTTCATAATCCATTTTTTTCAATCAAAATTCAATATCCAGAAAAAAAACCCCCCCTCCAATTTCTCTCATTAAAAGTCTTCAATTTCAAGTTAAAATCACCAATTATTCAAGGGGATCTAAAGAATTAAATTAAAATCACGTTACCTGATGGTCTTGTCTAGAAAATCTTGAAAAGATTCTCCTAAAATCGAGTTTGAAATATTAAAAATGGTGAAATCAGTCACTTTAGGTATTTAAAACTATTTCAGAAAAATAATACTCCGCAAATGTGGAGAGAAACCCAGCCAAGCCTCTGCAAACGCGAATGTGGGGTCCATAACAACGTGGAGGGTCCCACTTGCTTACATTCTGCGAACGCAGAGACTGGGTTGGCGAACATGGAAGTCACAACACCCAGGCATTCATGAATGTGGTTCCCAATCCGACAAGCGCGGAGAACAAAGGAGGTTGCACTATATTCAACAAAAATCAACTATTTCAAGACTCTAAACGGACCCCCTCGCTTCATTTGAAAATTGATAAACACAAATTAACCATGTAACCCTACTTGAAATGACATTTCGAACTCAATGGAACTGTCAGAATTTGATTCCGAGGTCTACTCAATTCAAAACGCAAAAAACTCGATAAAACTAGTTAAAAACTCAAATACCCAAAATAATTTTGAAAACTCTAAAAATTACAGCGAGATCATTTCTAGTGTTAGTTTCAGCATCTGGAACCACTGAAACTGTCATAATTTCGATTAGAGCTCTCGAACCCGAATGTTGATCAAAGTCAAACTAGGGTCCTATTTCAATTGAAAATCACACCTTTGGGTCCAAAATTTTCATTGTAACTCCAAATTAAATTCCGTAAGTTCTCGTGGACTAAATTCTACATTTCGAAATAGATGAAACTGATAGAATTTTATTTCGATAGCTAAAACTCAAGATGACCTAAAAATTCAAATTTTCACATTTTAAGCCTTTTAAAAACTCTTTCTTTAAATAAAAAATTCAAAAGATTTTTGAAATTTAATTTTTAAATTCATCCAAAAATGACTCAAAATAACTTTTAAAAAAGATAAAATGATAATTTAACCGTAAATAGAAAAGATGACCTTCCAGGTTATTACAATTGTCATAGATAGAGGAGTAAGATATGAAGATGTAGCTTGTCCAGGCTACTGATACTCGTATTTTCTTTTGATATAGAATGAAAAATACTCAAAAGTTGAAAAAAAAATTGTATACTAAATATATAGTATATAATATACTAAAAAAATGATGAATATATCTCAATTACAAATAAAATAGAAAAAAATAATATAATTAGATAAAACATATGATATGTATTTATATTATACAATTATAGTTTAAAAAATTATAATTTATGACTGTAGTTAGGATTTTGTTGTTATTTTCTCTCTCCTTTCTCTCGCGTCTCTCCTCTCTCCTCTCTCTCTCCAATTTCTTACAGATATATCATTACAAATATATACCAAGTGCATATATACAATTATCTTGACAGAATATACATCGTTAATTCGATTGATATAATTTGCCTCTCTCCACCTTGCTCGCCTCTCTCCCGTCTTTCTCTATCTCGCTCACCTCTCTTCTCCATCGTCTCAATGTCGCTTACCAGATATACAAATATATACATGTATATTAATTACACATATATAATTGTTTGATATA
>JAPFFP010042844.1:0-13745 GCA_026153255.1 Solanum medicagineum
TCACCTCTTTAAATAATTTTTACATGTACATCACTAAATGTCGTCACCTTTTGGAATTCAACCACAACATATGAGGAGTCAATGCAAACATCAAGAGGAATCGCCTCCCTAAGCAGGGATCCAGGTATTGATATCAAGTTCTTTGACATAAAGGTAGAATAGCTTCCCAAAGAAGGCCAAATATGGAAATCTTTCACGCAAAAAATGGAGTATTCCGTGACACAGCCGCTCTGGTAAAGTTGAGTTATTTTTCAAAGGTGTTTATGTCAAATTCCTTAACTTAAAAGGTACATTTTTTATTCTTATGCTTAATTAATATACAAAATTCAATGCTCCACTTTATGTAGTTATTTGTAGTTGAATGAGATTTTGTTCCTAGAATAGACTATATAAATTTTCTTGTACATACACTTAGGAGTATCATTTTTATCTCGAATTAATATAGATTCTTTATTTGGCATAAGTATTTTTTATCTCATTCACTTAGTGGTGCTTATGAGCATTGCTTACGGTTAATGTTGTTTAAATGATTAGCATATTGATAATTGATCCTCTTAGGAGCGAAAGGATTATCTTAGCAGTAGTTTTAATACTTTTTGGTCAGTTTAATGAAATATAATGTGTAGGTTCGTTATATCCTACTTAATTGTTTCATATGGATAAAAGGGTTGATTCCCACTGTTTGTATATTTGGATCTTTTGCATATACAATAATGATTTGGATCATTAAGTGATCTTGCGAGCAGATAAGATAGTTGGGTATTGCCCTTTCAATCATTATGTTGTTCCTTCGTCAATTTGCATGTGTTTCTTTATCAATTTGCTCTCAAGTATGACTTTATATATTTTCAGTTAAAATTTTAGTCAAATGAATATGTTGTGGACTTACATGGATAGGATATGAGTTTTATTTATTATTGATTGAATTGCTAGAATAATATTAGCCTGATTAATTATTTCTTACATACTAGAAGGGATGATTGTCTCAAAATTTTTGTTATTTAGTAGAAGAGAAAGAACTCAAAACTATTCTTTTTATCATTTCCTATCATATTTGTTTACTTTGATAGAGTCTTTGTTACTTTATTTTTTCTTCCTTAAATTAGTTAAGCGATAAGAACAGACATACTCTCATCCATCTTTGTATATTTTACATGTACACCACAATCCAACAACGTCACTTGGAGTTCAATCACTATGAGTAGAGGATCAATGTGAGAAGCCGAGTTCAAGTGGAACTACCGCTCCAAAGAAGACAGGTACGTTTTGGGACATGATGAAAAGGCAAGTTATAGCTGACTTCTTGTATGAAGTACACATATAGCTTTACTAAAAATTAAAGCAACTCGTTACTCCCTTATTTTCAAAGTTTTATGTGTCATTCTTTTTTTAAAAATCTAAAGGGCTAGATAATTTTTCATTGAAATTCTTCGCTCATTCCCATTCATAAAAAGGATGTGTTGAATACTTGAAATATTTCTTACAATCTAAGGACCAGAAGTTTTATATGATTTTTTTTACTATTGAAATATTTATTGCTATTTTCGTCTTATCTTAAAGGATCCAGAAAAGTTGATCATAAAAAATTGAAATAAAGGGAGTGACATCGCATTGGGCACTTTTAGCTTCGTCATATCTTGATCCCACTCTCTCTCTCTCTTAAATTCTTTCAGTTTTAACTTTGTGTATTGTTGAGTTATTTAAATTTCTATGTTGCACGATGTATTTTAATAATTTAATTTCAAAACGATTAGGTTAGTTCTTAATTTCATACTTTTTTATCATGACTTTTATTTTTATTTTTTGAATTAGCTTTTTCCTTTATTCATATTATTCAACTACCTTAAGCATTCTATGGGAAGCAACCAAGTTAGTCTCCTCTTCTTTTGTCACTAATATTATTAATTTTTTATTTTATAGGCAACTTAAGAATATACTTTCTTAGTTCAATTAATTGTTTCATTTATTTTTATCTATTTAATTATCTTGCTATATTTTTGTCACTTAGGCATTTTACTAGATTAATTTAAAAATAGAGACCTTATTTGCAACCCCCCACATAAAATGCGAGATATGGCCGGGACCCGCCTTTGCGGACCTTGAAGGGTTCTTAACACCTTCCCTTCGAGGTAACTTGAACCCTTACCCCTTCTCTGATGACTCAGACCTTTAGATTTAGTTTTAGATTTAGAATGGTGTCCTGATGTACCTTAATTCATTAGATGACGACTCTTCAACTCATCTTTAAATCCCAAAAGAGTCCTTGCCACGATGTCGTCCAGGTTTTCATCTTTTCGCGAGAAAAAATGGGGCGCGACAAATATAAGAATTGATCTTACAATGTTTAGAACATAAGATACAACATCAAAACAGAGAAACTAGGAATTTTTTTTGGATTGACTCTATTAGGTTTCTTCACTGTGTGGAAGTTACTCTTCCTTGAGAGAATAGCTTTTGCTTTGGATATTCTTGACCTTCAAAAGCTTGATTTTTTTATCAATAAGTTCTCTTTATAAGAGAGAAAAAATGTCACGATCCAAAAATGGGTGTGATGACACCTGCCTAATCTACCAAGACAAGTAAACTAAAACCTACTAAATCAACAATATAAACTAAAATGGAAGAGTTAAAAGTCTAAAGATAGGACAAGCACTAGGATAACAAGTCTATAAAACCATCCCAACACTAGTGTTACCTGTACAAGCCTCTAGTATCAAATACATTAGAAAATAAATACAACTCTGAGTCTCAGTCCTCCAATAGAAGATAAGATAAATAAGAAGGACTCCGAGAGTCTGCCCAATAAACAAGCTACTACCTCTCGAATATCCAGGAAGCTCAGTCTAAAATAGATGGAAGCTAACTCAAGTAGAACTGGGCTCCAATCTACGCACATGTGTAGAAGCAAGGGTGAGTGTAAAAAACAACAGGCACTCAGAAAGAGGATCTATACAACAAGTAAAGCATACAAAACAAAATACTTCTTCCGCACCAACCACACATTGTCGAACTACACACCTGCACTCAGGAAAGTCCCAGCGAAAGCAGCAACAACATCAACGACAACAATATATATATATATATATCTATATATATATGTATGTATGTATGTATGTATGTATATTTAATTTCAACAAATACCTTAGGATATAAATCAATTATACACAATATAATCCAATATACAGCTCGGTCACGCAACAGATATCTCCAGATAATTTCAGATACTCAACAAATACAGATCAAGTCTAACCATCACATAATCCACTTGCAATAACTAAATCAAGTCATAAATACAAGGTGATATGGTATGATATGTAATGAAAAGAAATGATGAAAATGCAATGTCAATTGATCATGATGCATGTTTATCCTACGATACACATTCATTGATATAATTAGTCTGGAACCCTGGGTGACATATCTTTCTATGTGCCTACCCCGGGTCATGAGGCCCGTTCTCGGTGTTTCAATATCTCATATTAGTATTTTCCTGTGATGGACGTGTGTCTCGATTCCTATATTTCTTTTTCAGTATTTTCGCCACAGACGTATGACCTGATCCTTATTTCTCATCAGAATTTTATTTATGGTACTCAGTCACAATACATATCAAGAATATGTACAAGTGATGCAATGATAATGAGTGTGAATAAGAGTCCACTATATAACAAATACATCATCTCAAGTCAAATATTACAATCAATAAGGCATAATGACGAGTCAGTTTCAATCCTATAATCAATCCTTCCAACCCACAAGTAAAGCTCAACCACAATATTTCCAATTCCAACAACAAGCAAACACAACACTATCCATAATCTGCATTCTCATATCACAAAGGATTCCCAACATTGTAACACAAGTCAACAAGTATTAATCTCATTATTTCACTTTCAAGCCATAGATGAAATTCATATTTTAATCACGTTCTCACAATTTATCAAGTACAACTCAATAAACTACAAGTGTCTAATCATTTCAAACCATAATTAAAAGAAATATAATGTTCAAGTAAGCTTAACAAGGTTGAGGATTCCACTTGCCTCAACTAGTATCCAAATCAAGCAATAATCGGAGCTTTTTCCCTCAAATTCACACCCAAAATATCATAATCTAATCAAATATAACATCACAATCACATCATAAATCTAACAACACTAAAATCAATCAATTTGGATGAAAAGAAAAAAATGATCAAAAATCCTATGTAGGAAAAAGTAGCCAAAAACTAAAATTTAGTACATGAAAATGTTCTCCACGTAATAAGAATTCCAACTTGGAAAACAAATTCGAAAATGGAGTTAAAATGGACTCAAAATCTTAATTTTTAAATCAAAATTCTATACCCGGAAAATAGCAAATTCACGTTGAAAGTCTCCAATTTCAAGTTAAAATCACAAATTAATTCATGAAAATTGAAGCAATGAAGTAGAAATTAGTTACCCAATAACCTTGACTCGAAAAAACTTGAAGAAATCGCCTAAAACCAAGCTTGGAAGTGTAAAAATGGTGGAAATCACTTAAACTTGTTTAAAAATCACTTACTATTCAGGGACATAAATAGCTCCACGAATGCGGAGGTCCACTGTGCCTAATACTCTGCGAATGCAGAGTGTTAATCCATGAACACGGATTACAAAGAGGCCCTACTCCGCGAACGCGGGCCCACCTCCACGAACATGAAGGTCAAGATGCACAAACACGAGATAACCCCACGAACGTGGAGTACTAGGTAGGTTGCACTAGAAAAAGTTAAAAACTAACACAACACAACAATAATAATTCACAATTAGGACCCTCGAAATTTGTTCAAAACCCTGTGAACACAAACCAAACATGGAACTTTAACAAAAAAGACGTTCTAACTCAATAGAATTGTAAGAATTTTTTCCGATGTCTCCTTGAACGGAACCTAGAAAAGCTTATTTAAACTAGTTTAGGACTCAAATACTCACTTGGAAGCTCTAAAAATTACAAAGAAATCATTTATAGAGTTAGTTCACTATCCATAACTACTGAAACTGTCAAAATTTTGATTCGAGCTTTCAACCTCTGAATGTTGACCAAAGTCAAACTAATGATCCAGAAACAACTGAAAATGTAACTTTGGATCTAAAATCTCCATCATAACTCTAAATTTAATTCGATAAGTTCTCATAGACCAGTTTCGGCATTTCAAAGCTGATGGAATCGACAGAATCGTATTCCATCACTCAAAACTCAAAATGACCTCAAAACTCAAAATTTTCAAGCTTAAGCCTTTGAAGACTCTTTCTTTTGCAAAACTCCAACTTTTTACAAGATTTTTTTTTAAATTCGACTTTTCAACTCAAACAAAAATGACTTTAAGCAACTTCCAGGAAGGGAAAAATAGTAATTTGACTAAAATTTTCAATAATGGCCTTCAAGGTCATTACCAAAAAAAAAAAAAAAAAAGCTTCAACACCATTGTAACGCCCGGTAAAATTATCAAAATACTCCTAGCATAGAGATGTGCGCGTAACGCATCGTTCTATGCTTCATTTGTGAATCTGAGACCGAATATGCAATCAATGTGGAAAATTGAGTGGGAAAATGGTCTCTTTCGAATTTTAGAGCCATCCAATCGAAAAATAATTTTTTGATCCAAAACAATTTCCAGAGGCTGGCCCAAGATGTGACACACCTGGAATGTGGACATGCCTTGTGTTTTTCTTAAATTTGTCGACTAAAAATTGAAAAACTAATCCAAAAAATTTTAAGAAAAAAAATACACTAGTGCATGCCCCGTCAGTGTCGCGGATTGGGCCATTTAGAAGTGAAATTCTCGTTTTAATATGAGGGGCATTCCGGTCAATTTTCAATCATTCCTAAGTTCAATAAACGAATATAAGAGATCTTTTACATCAAGCCAAGTCCAAGGAATTCCTACCAACTAAGTTTTCGTATGAGTTGATAAAGGGGTCAACTTCAAATGATCATATCTCCTAAAGTACAATGAGTTAGGTGACCCATAATATATCAAATCAAATATATTTGAATTAGCTTTCCAAAACATTCAATTTTGCCTTAAACAGAGTTCAAAGTAGAAAGTTATGACCATTTTACTGAAGGCCTGCAGAACTGTCCAAAGATCCACGACAGCTCCACTTTGCGGACCCAACGCGGACCCTTTTTGGATGACGTTTTTTTAATTTTTATTTGGAGGGTAGTTTTATCCTAAAATCTTTGGGGGTCTATTTAAGGTCCCAAAACGCATAAAACATTTGTTTTCATAATTAAAAATCCTCTTCTCCACTCCTAAACATAAACACTCAAGAATCATCAAGAAAGTCATCAAGTTAGGATTAGCTTTCAAGATTCATCCTCAAGGGTTTCGAGAAAACGAATTCAAGAATTTCCAAGAAAGGATTTTTTAATTCTTCTTCTTCAAGAATTAGGGTTCTTTATCAAGAACTCTAAAGATTCTAAATCAACTATTCAAGAATCAAAGAGAAGCTCTTGAAACAATGTCTTTCCAAGTTCTCCCACTCTATAAGAACTACTGAGATCGAGTGTTTTCTTTAAGAAAGCTAGTACTCATCAAATTTCGATAGTAATATTAACTTTCCAGGTATATAAGGCTAAACAAAAGCATGAGATTGTTCTCCCATGTGCCTCATAGATGGTCTTAGAAGACTTGAGAGTTCATGAGTCCCCATACATGTTTTCGTGTATTACTTTCTTGAATATTCTCTTGAAAATTATATCTATTACATGTATTTTCATATGTTGATGATCATTATAAACTTGTTTTTTCTTGACTTGAATACATTTCATGAGATACTATATAAATCCTATATGTTAACTTTTGAAAGCATGCAAGAATGAACCTAGGGATAGAGTTTAGAGCCCTGACTTGAGTATGTTGATGGAAATTTTGATGTGAGTATGAGGATGAGTTATTTGAGCTTGATGATCCGATGAGTCTTTCATAATTGAGTTCTTGATGTTCTATCTAAACGACTTCTTCTAATTGATGATCTGATCCCTTAAGTTCCTGAATTGAGAATTGAGTTAATTGAGATGAGTTTAAGTCCCTGAAATAATAGAAGACCTTTGAGTTTGAGTTAATGAAATAATGAGAGTCTCCATGAGACTAGCTGAGATGATGAGTGCCTCCATGAGGCAACTTGAGATTATGATAAGGAGTTTTATGAGCATTGAGTCTTGGGAGGAGTATCAAGCACCAAAATGAGTAAGAGTGAGTCCCACTTGCACTCATTACCTATGCCAGCCCAGTGTAGGAGAGGATTGAACCATTACATCTTATTATCCCCTCTTGAGTTTACATCTCTGAAATAATTGAGGATGGATGAGTTTAGGTTCTTTGTGGATCATATTTGTTCCTTACCTAGCAAGTACGAAACGGCTGTGGCAACATCAGCGGGATTTTTGTACAACCCTTGGCTCATAAGTAGTTGTTGTTGGTTAAGAAAGACTCCCAGTAAGTTCCCAAACTGAGTAATCTGAGTCGAGATGAGATGAGATAAGTTGAGTTGAGTTGAGTACTTTGAGATGAGTCCCTTTGAGATGATCTGATTTGATTGATGAGTTGATTAGTTGATGGGTCACTTGTCTACTCTTTATTCTTGCTTTATATAGACATTTGGCATGCTGATTGTTATTATTTCGAGTCGATTGTCATTTTTATATTATTCTACCTATTTTGATTTTTTTTTAAGCTATTTACATACCGTACATTCCACGTACTGATGCCAATCTAGTGCTACATCATTTCATGATGTAGATACAAGATTTGGAGATCGTCAAAAGGCGCATCATTGAGGATTTGAGACATTCAGCTGATTGGTGAGCCTCCCCTACTTCGGAGGATTCATTATATTTAATTCATCTTGCTTTAGAGTTAGACAGTTATTAGCTTTATTTTGATTAAGGTAGTAATGGGTCTGTTATTTGGCATCACCTGATAGTGATAGAGGCTTCATAGACTAGAGTCGAATGTTGATGAAAGATTGTGAGCTAGTTTTTCCTACTAGCCTTTTATTATAATATTATTTTGAGACTAGATGATGATGTGCCCATTTATTTCCTTATGTCTTCCACGGACTAGTAGAATGTATGAGTGAATGAATGTGATGAGATCAAGTGGTTCGCTTGGGGACTAGCAATAGTCTCTGAGTGCCAGTTACGTCTAGAGTACCCTCCCGGGGCGTGACAACCATTGGTCGAGGATACCTACCATTGTACCGCTTCTACTATCGTACCTACTAACTTTGCAGAAAGTGAAACTTTACAACTATACAAAATTAATTTGTCTGCAGGTCAAAAACTTCATGGATCAGGTCCCTTTTCTCTATAATTTGTTAACTCATTAATTCCAAAATAAAACATTTTCTCTTTTTTTGATGCTAACAAATACATAAAGAAAATCCCTCATGATAATCAAAATTTCAACCTGGTTCCTACTAAGAACCATACAACTAGCTTTGTGGAATGAACTAGGTTCTTTAAGCAGCATATTTGATTCTTCAAAGGATTTGTCAAATCATCAAAACAAGATATTGTACTTCAATGTGTATGCTTCATCACTTGTTCAAAATCAACTTTAAAATGATCCAGATTTAGATCATTTTAGTTTGAAATACAATCCAGTCTAGTCTCACAAGGAGTAACAACAACATTAATTTGAGTATAACTTACATAAATTCCATAGTGTTAAGTACTAATTACTTTCTATTCGTACTCTTTTCAAATTATAAAAATTCCTTAAAATTAATGAATTTCAGATACATCACTATATTGTATGATACATGGTTGATTAGATATAATTACTTTATTTATTGTTGTGTTTAAAAAAAAAAGATATCAAATTAAATATCAGTTCCACATATTACGTAAAATAAATTGATAACAATCTCTCCCCAATAGTAACAAATTCAAATGATTCAAATTTCAAATTTCAAATTTCCTTCTTCTAATTTATCCCAAATCATAACAAATATTCTTGTTCATCTTCTTCCTCCTCTATTTTGTTCTTTTCAGTTAATCAATTATCAATTTTTTTAATTTCTTTTTATCTTTTTCATGCAAATTTCTTATATATATAGATGATACTCTATTTTTTTTAGTATTACAATAACCCAGTTGAATAAAGATGCGTAGTTGAGTTCAAAATTGATTGACAAAAAAGTAAAAGAAAAGTTCAAATTGTTGGTGGCTCCGATAAGAACTTCGAGTCAAGATCCATGGGTGACGCTTTGTTGAAAGTGAAAAAAAAATACATGGGTAGATACGGAGCAAAGAAAAATGTGTCAAAGAATTTTTTCATCATTTTTCGTTTTCCTTTCAGCAGATCATATTTTTGATTTTTTTTTCAATTTTTTATTGTTCATCTTTTTGTGATACATATAGATTTATATTTTAATGTATCCAGTTGTTTTTGTTTCTAAATTAATGTATAATATCTTCTTTTCAACATATAATATATTATAATTTTATTATGAACAACATACTATTTTCAAATATTAGTTTGATACATAACATTAATTTATTTAAACACAAATTAACTTGTATCATGTTAATAGTTATGTATATACAACTATTACAAATTTTATTATCTTTTACTATCACATATATATACCCACACTTATTCAACTAATGCATTTATAGACATTATCAAATACTATTATTTGATACATAAATATTAATATTTTTATAAAAATATTTATTTATATCATATTTATAATTATGTATGACGTTGACAGAACAACTGGTTGATTTTTAAAATTTTTTGTTGTCATTTTCTTTTAATACGTATGAGTTCTGATCTATTTTTATGTTTAAACTTGTGTGTTTGATGTCTTTAATTATTTATCTAATACATAATTATTATGAATTGTACAATCTATCATGTATTCATCATTATTATTTATTTATAGTCTTAAATTTTTGTTCAGATTAGAAGATAATTTGTTTACACACATTACCCAAAAAATACGCTTAATACATAAATCCTAATATTATATGGTTAAAGTACTGTGTATCAAATTAATTGATATGTATATGATACATATTATAAATCAAATTCAATGATTTTCAAATTTTATTACTTGCATCATATACATATTAACTCACAACTATGTTATGTATAACACACACACAAAAAAAAAATTATTGAAAACAATTACATGTAATAATTTTATCTTTTATATAATACAATATTTCTCAAAAAAAAGTAATATACACAAATGGTAATGTATCATGAACTAACTTTTTGGCATCATATACAACTTATCCTAATTAAATGTACATACATCATGACTATTGCTGATCTCAAATGTAATTTCTTATGGGTAATAATTACTTATTTAATATATCTCATAGAAATTCGGTACTTATTAATTTAAACAAAATACATAAATAGTAATATAGCATGATAAATCTATTCATCTTGAAAACACAATTTAAATTTAATGTGTCATAATTTTGAAATGAAGATATTTTATATTAATTTAAGAAACAAAAATAGCTATATACATTAAGAAAAAAAATTGTGTCATTCACTACAGCACATCTTTTAATGGTATCACCGTCAATATTAAAATATTGAGTATAAATAATACAATCAAAATTTAAAAGAATATTTCAAATAAAATAAATTTATTTACAAAAAGTTTTTTAAAAAAATCCTTTTCAATCAGAATTTATACTCAAATATTTGTTTCTTATCATTAACAAATAAATATTTAGTACTATCATATTTTTACCATAATTAATATTAGTGCAAGTTCATCTTTTAGTTTCATTCTACAAATGACACCATACATATTTTCAAGCCCATATGATTTTTTTTTTCGCTCAAAGTATATATGCTATTTTTTAATTTTTAATTGAGTTATTAATTTTAAATAAAAATTTGAAGTAACAATAATAATAATATCAAAATTACAAATTACAAATTTTGCCTAATTTTCTTACAAATTAAACTTTAAAATTAATGAGGAAATTAAGGAAAAGATAGTTGTAAATCAAATTTTATAAATTGAGCTTTTAATTTAGACATGATTTTCTATGGTTAAAAAGAAAAAGTAAAAATGTGAAGGGTTATGTATCTAAATATTGGAGAGAAAGATGAAAATAAGAATTTTAAAAAAAAAATTCAAACGATAGAAATTTTTAGATAATATGCTAAATATGTCATATTTAATCCAATTTCTTAATTCCGTTTGGTGTCTGCATCCATAATTATAAGCCTAACATGGACTAGCTCACGTTCAACAAAAGTTCTCACCTCTAAGTGGTTTTAGTAAAATAATAATCTTAAGTGATGTTTTAAGTAGGTGTTTGGTTATAGATTTCAAGTAATTTTTTTTATTTTATTTAGAATTAAAGATAGAATTGTTTTTTTGTTATATTTTTTTGCATTTAATTGTGAAATAATGTTTATGTTTGAATGTAATTGTATACAACTTTAAAAGGGAAAAGTGAATTAGTTTATGATAGAAACTTTTAGATAATACGAAAAAATATGTCATAAGCTGATTTTGCCTCTTGAAGTAGGTCAAAATCAGTACAGATTTTAAAATGTGGTCAAAAACTAATAAAATGGCAGCCTAATCATCACTTTCACAAAACTGATTGGTCATCAAACAAATGACTATTGTTGCTTCATGCCTTTTCAAAACATCAAATGTGGTTCCCACTTCTCTCCTTGATTTGGAAAATTTTAATGGAGGTTTTGTAATGTTTAATTTTACGATAGAACGACTTGTATAATTTGGCTCTAACATCAATGTAACGGTGCCTCTCTCTCACACACAGTTAAACCTTTTAAAACAAAGCGGCCTTTGGCGAAAAAAAAAACCAAACGCCCCTTGCATAGTTTGTGATGTCGTGTTGTTGTTTGGTTCCATTATCACTTAACTACTAAATCATATATAGCCAAAGTTTAAATAAATGTCCCAAATATTAAATTCATTGGCTAATTGGACATCCAACATGGCTGCCAATCCCTCCTTTTCAAATCACAACTACATAACAAAGGAAATCCTACCAGTGGAAGATGGATAAAGGAATATAATTTTAAAATAAATTTTTGATAGAAATAACTTATGTAAGAATTAATAATTAAGTTATATTTGTCTCTACATGAAATAATAATCCTTCAAAAACTTATCTCACAACAAAATAGTTAAAATGACAAAAATACCCCTCAACCCCCTTTTATACATTATTCTTCACATCTTTTACACTATAGAAGATTTTCTTTAAAAAAAAAAAAAACAAAACAAACAAACAGCTTATTCTTAGAAATTATGCGATACAAAATTATTTTTAATACAACAAACTAAATATTCCCTGATAACTTATTTCAACATAACAAGTTTTATTTATAACCAGTTCAGTATAAGTGCTTTGCACGTATGTGCCGTGTTAATTTTAAAAATTACATAAAAATAGTACTAGCTAAAATAAATACAATATTTATGTAAATAGAATTATATAAATATTATTAGTTTGATGCAATAGTTTAATCTATTGTATAGCGGCAAGGATGAGAAATCAATTTAATTACTTATAATATAGATAAGTTAATAGTTTATGAATACATAAAGTAATAATTTGAAGTTGAATAGTTAGAAGTTAAATAATTAATTGATTAAATTTAATGTGAAAAAAGACTCCTAAATATAAAAGGAGTAGTTTAATATTTCTAACGTAATTTTACTGAATTTTTTTCTTTTTAAATTTGTTATATTACGTACTTTAGTTAACAAAATATTTGATAATCAAAATTTTAATTAATTTCAAATTCTTAAATATTAGAATGATAATAATTTCTTTCCTTTCCTTCGTAGCCTAGACAATTATTTGTACAGAATAGTCCTAAATCTAAAGTGGATTCTAAATATAAAGAAATTCTAATCCAAAAGTGAATCTTGAAACTAAATAAATAAAAGATAAAATAATAAATTAAAAGAATAATAGAAAAAACAGTTTTATCTAAAGCAAAGTATTTTAATAAATAACAAAATATTCAAACAACATTTCCAAAGATTCCACGCTTTTAATACAGTATAGATTAATCCAAATATAACTAAACCTCTTATAATTTAATCAAATGACACCTAAAAGTACTCCCATAAAATCTAATGGAGTTTGGCTATGGATATCGTGAGTATTTGAAAAAGATAGCTTTTGTTTTAAAGTTAAAAAAAATACTTAAAAATTAGAGTTGTGTTTTGGCTATGAATATAAATTTGAGTTGTTTTGAATTCTTGGGAGTAATTTAGAGTGTAAACTAATTTTTGGTGTTTTTTAAATTCTTGAAAAGTGCAAAATTCCAAAATTCAAATTTAAATTGAATTTTGAAATTTTATGTTACACGTATTTGTGAACTCTGAAAGTAAGAAAAAAAAATCTTATGTCCCCTTCTTAAGCCTCATTTGATTTTAGTAAGTTTAAGACATCTTAGTTTGAACGCATATCTGAATGATTAAAATGTTATCTTTACATTTAAACAATGAACGATTAACACCATTTATTTTTTAATATATTAATGTGGATAATTTATTTTCTTGTAATCACAAAGGTGTACAATGCAAATAAAAATTAACTAAATATTATAAAAAAGAAATTAAGTAACATGTATAAAATTATTATAATTAAAAATAAAATATCTATGTACTCTAGTGATAGCGAAGATGGTTTAGGCAATAGTTGGTGTTAATGATGGCAGTGTTTGGTGTAATGGTGTTGTAGTG
>JAPFFP010042845.1:0-13744 GCA_026153255.1 Solanum medicagineum
CATCTATGTTATTTAAGTTCTAAACTCTCTCCCTTAGTTCCAATTTTCCTTGTTTATATTTTCTCTTGTTGTTTATTCTTGCTTCCGCAACCAAGGATGTGCGTATGATATGCTAAGAGGCTTGTTTGGGGTTCCTTCGGGTTCATCATTCATCGTGTCACGTCTAGGCCCTAGTTTAGGTCGTGACACTTGACTACATGATATCACCATGTAAGGGCGAGCAACGATTCTGCTCCTTACTATTGTGGCTGCTTTTGGATACTTGCTATTGAAGATTGGTAAGTTCCCATGGTTCAGGGGTAAGCCCTTATATTTCTTGCTTATGTTGTTCTAAGACTTTTGTATTTTGCTAATTTTGAGGGTGAGCTAGTAAAGCTATGTTCTAGTCCCCGCCAAGATCTATGATATAGAGACATGCTTTGGACAATATGTTGATGTAATTCCCTTTAATAAGAAAATGTTGACTTTATGAGGCTATGTTCCGCTTGTTTACTTTTATGAATACTTATTTTACCTTATATATGCTTATGATATGAACAAGGGGCTTGGATTAGGCGCTTTCATGTGTCATATTTGTCGTGTCACGACTTGGAACTAGGTTCGGCTAGTGACAAGCCATCTGTAATACCCAGCTAAACTGATAGAACTCCTTACCTCGATAACAAAAGTGGGCCTAGCCCAAACACGAATAGCCTCAATCTTAGCTGGATCCACCATAATGGCATCTTCGGACACCATGTGCCCTAGAAATGTCACAGACTCTAACTAGAACTCACATTTGAAAAACTTAGCATGCAGTCAATGATCACCTAGTGTCTGGAGTACAATCCTCAAGTGCTGGGCATACTGCTCCCGGCTTTGAGAGTACACCATAGTATCTTCGATAAAGACTATCACAAGGGAGTCCAAACACAACCTAAATACATGTGTCATCAAATCCATAAAGGCTGCAGGAGCGTTAGTCAACTTGAATAACATACCTAGGAACTCATAATGCCCATAACGTGTCTAGAAGGCAGCCTTAGGAATGTCTACCAGCATTATCAGCTAGTGATAACCCAATTGTAAATCGATCTTAGAAAATGCCACAACCCCTAAAACTAATCAAATAAATCATCAACATGCGGCAAGGGGTAACAGTTCTTCATCGTCATCTCATTCAGCTATCAGTCATAAATGCACATATGCAGAGTCCCATCCTTTTTCTTAATAAACAAAATAAGGGTACCCAAGTGAGAGACACTTAGCCAAATAAAAGCCTAATCCAGAAGGCCATGTAATTGAACACAGAGCTCCTTAAATTTGCAGGGGCCATCTTGATAAGGTGAAATAGAGACAGGCTTAGTTTTCTGCTCCAAATCTATGGCAAAATTGACATCTTTCTCTGGAGGTAACCTAGACAGATCAACAGGAGACACACCTATACTTACAAACTATGAGGATGAAGAATCCTCGGTTGAAACATCATGAACATGGGACAAATAATCTAGGAAACCAGTAGAAATCAACCTTTGGGCCCAAACATATGATACCAATCGGTGCGTGGCTAATTGATCCGTACTATATCATTGGAAGTATACTAGGCATGGCCAAGGTAATAGTCTTGGCACAAGAATCCAAAACTGCATAATGGGGTGCCAAGCAATGCATATCCAGAATAATATCAAAGTCCAACATATCAAGTAAAAATAAGTCTGCTGGGATATCTTGCCCCTGAATAGTGACTACACATGATCTACACACTCGATCTACTACTACAAAATCTCTTACCAAAGTCAAAACATGAAGTGTTACTGATAGAGGTTCATGGCTCACCCCTAAATAGGAAGAAAAATAGATAAATACATATGAACAAGCAGATTGAGATCGAATAAAGCTAATGTTGGCTACTGACAGAAGATAATCATACCTATGATAACATGTTGAGATGCCTTAGCCTATGGTTAGTCTAGAGAAGCATAGAAATCACCCTAATGGCCTTCTTTAACATAGTCTCTACTACCAAGTCTATCATCTCTAGTATTCGGCTGGTCATCTCTAGAGCTTGCTGATCATCTCTAGATTCTCACTAGTCGCCCTTGCGGCCCTAATCCTGATTTCTGCCTCTAACAATCAAGAGTAAGGCTATCGGCCTTGCCTAAGAAGCTAGACCTTTATCTCTATATGGGACACATTCAAGATCAATGATCTAATACCCCATAATCATAATAACTTGAAGAAGCTCGATCACCTCGAAGGTGATCACTACGGCCTATAATGTCTATCTTAGAAACCCTAGACCCTTGGATAGCTGCTAAGAGGGCCTAGTCTACCTGAAGCCGCTACACCTTAGTCTCTTGATCTCCATCATATAGGATAAGGAGGGCTACTCTGTTTGGAAGTATCCTAGGATTGAGGGCTGCTTTAGAAGCCTGTAGTGAAGCATGGAAGGAATGACTAGACTTACCTTACGGGAACCTCTATAAGGGCCTGTCATACTATATCCTGAATCTAAATAGTTACCTACTGTGATCGGACTCATATCGAGATCGCTTGTAGCTTCCCCAGTAGGCCTCATTAAGTAGCTTCTCAATGGTGTGGGCATTATCAACAATATCCATAAAGGATCGACTTGTTATCACCGGTGACTAGGTCTCTATCTTTAACTTAGTCCTCAATCATCTTTCAAAACATCTTATTCGCTCCTCCTTTATAGACAATAGTGGTAACATATCTAGACTGCTTATGGAATCTAGCCTCATACTCTAACATGGTCATTGATCCTTGGGCAAGCCTAAAAAACTGGTCAAGAGCCTATATCTGAGGCTCCTGGGATGAATTATGCCAAATAACTCAAAGAACTCTGTCCATAATACTGGCAGTGACCCAACCGGCCTGGTGTCCAAGCATGCATGTTACCACTGTCTGGTAGCTCTATCTAACTAATAGGCTGTGCCTCTTTGGACTATAGCAATAACAAAGTCTATAGACTCTCCCAACAAGTCACAAAAAACTCTTAGGCATCCTCCCCAACTACTCTGAAAAAACTCAAGAGGGCGCAATCTGAAAAAATAGCCAACATTCACTAACCTTGATATAATCTAGCACCCTCTGTGACATCTAGCTGAACAGTAGGGGTTACATGCTTAGCTTGAGCAGGAGCTGGGGGTTGCACTGGTTGTATTGGTAGTACTATAGCTAGGGCTAGTGCCTGTTGTACAACCCCAAGAGATACACGTAGCTAGGCGACAACCACCTCAACTGTAGGTGTCATAATAAGGGTAGCTGAGGGTGGTGCCTTTGCTGGTTCCTCTGACTGTGGGGAATAGGGGCATCCAGATGCTCCTCGATATGCTCTAAGGAAGGTTCGTAGTCCTGAGTTGGTGCTGCATCCACGTCTCCATCTGAAGGTCGACCTCTATGAGCCATAATTGTAAGAGAATGAGCCAAATGAGATTTTGTGAAGTCAACACAATAACTGCATGAAGGATAAAATCACAGAAAATT
This sequence comes from Solanum medicagineum, assembly GCA_026153255.1. Taxonomy (NCBI): domain Eukaryota; kingdom Viridiplantae; phylum Streptophyta; class Magnoliopsida; order Solanales; family Solanaceae; genus Solanum; species Solanum medicagineum. Next base: position 3,487 of record JAPFFP010042845.1, read on the forward strand.
TACCAACACATTTTGTATCCTCATGAAGATGAGTCACGAAACGTCTCTGCACCCATCCACAAGACTCTACTGGATGATAGATCTATACAAGTGAGATCGACAAACCTAAGGCTCTGATATCAACTTATCACAACCTGAATTTATAGGTCATGATTGCGCCAACCTTAATTCTCGATAGGCAAGCCTGACCCTAACCCAGAATGGCTGTAACTGGTGTGAGGGCAAAAGAGAACTCAACAGAAATCAACTAACAAACTAATTAGATAGGAATAGAACTGATACTAGATATATGCACAATCACCATACAACACCATTCCAGGACATGGAAGTTATTGTACAAAACTACTATAGACATGACACAACATACTCATCTATAGTATAACTCTATATACATATATAAAACCAAAACTATATACAAAGTATGTCTCGGGTAATAAAAGATAGCCATTGATATAGATAGAGGACTAGAAGGATCTAAGAACTCCAAATGCTCACCACTAGTCTCTTGATATGATAGCTACCATAGGAGGAGTCACCGATGCTGGCTTATGCTAGGACCTACATGAAAAATAGATGCAGAAGGTAGGGCTGAGTACTAGAAATGTGGTACCCAGTAGTGAATTATAGGTCGACTGAGTCTGAACAGTAAATAAAATAGGGCTAAGATATAGTATAATCTATAATACCTGATCACATGGGCCAAGACTATATGTCAACAATGGTGGAAGTATCTAGAGCTGAGTAATGGGTAGCGATGTACGTGGGTGTAAGGTCCTACTATCTATGTCTGTATGCCAATGGGACCCCCAGAAGCCACGAAGGTACACCTACACATAATTAGCGGGTACTATAGTGTATCCCAAACTTCTCTCTAGGTCTTCTCTACCAAGGGCATCTTCTTCATCAAGCTAGGGTTCCAAGGATGTAAGTCATTTTTACAGGTTCCAAGGCTAGATTTCACCTAATCTATGTGAGTATTGATTTGTGGATTCCTTTCATCCATGAAGATTAAAATAATTCTCTACTTTTTTTAATGGATTTTTAAATGAAAAATCTAGAGTTTTGATAATCTAGCATTGAGTTCTATCTAGGAGGAGGTGTCATATTGTATGTTGTTTGCAGATGGCATAGTACTGATTGATGATACTCGGGCTAAAGTTAAAGATAAATTAGAGGTTTGGAGATATACTTTAGAGTCCAAAGGGTTCAAACTGAGAAGGACCAAAATAGAATACTTGGATTTTACATTCAGTGTTACAAGAAATGAAGTAGACATTGAAGTGACACTTGCCACTCAACCTATTCTAAAGAGAGAAAACATCAGGTATCTTGGGTCCATCATCCAGAGTAGTGGCGATAGCGATGATGATGTCACACATTGTATTGCGGCAGCATGGAAAGGATAGAGGCTTGCCTCTAAAGTATTGTGCAATAAAATGATACTACCTAAACTTAAAGGTATGTTTTACAGAATGGTGGTTAGACCATCTTTGCTATATGGGGTGGAGTGATGGCCAATTAAGAACTCACATGTTCAGAAGATGCAAGTCACAGAGATGATAATGTTGAGATAGATGTGTGGATATACCAGGAACGATAAGATTAGGAATGATACTATTTAGAAGAAGTTAGTGGTGGCCCCTGTGGTTGACAAGATGAGGGAAGCGCGAATGTGATGGTTTGGACATGTGTAGAGAAAAAGTATTGATGCTCTGTTCGGAGGTGTGATAAGTTAGATTTAGGGGTTAGATGGAGTGGTAATGTAACGACCCCCAGTTTAGGAGCCCTGAGTTCAGAAAAGTTGGATTGAAAAGTGACCTGGAGTGTTGTTTACAGGACCACTTATGCCCTGTAAAATTTCATATGACTCATAGGTTTAGTTCTTAAACATAGAACGTTGAGAAGGGGAAATGTTTCCAAGTATAGGGTAGCCCACAGACCAAGTGACAACCTGTGGAGTATCTTATGGCCCGTAGATGGTTTCATGAGTGGGATCCCAGACGTGAAGGAAATTTGGAGTTTCTAGAAAGTAGTATATAAGTTATCAGATGGCTCTTGGAATGTCTTACGGACCGTGTAGACCTTTTGTGGATAGGTCCAAGGAAGTGAGAAAAAATGGTTAAATGTGAAAGGACTCTACGAGTCCAACCATGACCCGCATGACTCGTATTATTGTTTATGGTTTTTAAGTCAGCAAAGTTACCTTCAGGATTTTTAGATGAGTCATCAGATGAGGGAACTTACGGCTCGTAAGTTGACCTACGGCTCGTAATCGAGGTCCCGTAAGTCACTTTTGACAATTATTAATATGGGACAATTTGATTATTTCCCATAATTCTATTCTTAAACTATGTCATTTTGGGGACGTAAAGGGACCTATCTGAGTCTTTAAGCCCTAATTCCTATCATTCTTCACTCTCATATTCTGCAAGGCAAAAGAGCCTCTCAAGATTAGGCAAGAACAAGGCTAGGGTTTCCAAAGCTTTCTTCTCCAAAGGCTTCAATTTCGTTCCTACTTAGTTCTCTAGGTATGAGTTAATTTATGGACACCCTTTCACCCATAAAGTTCCCTATTATGTACTTTTACCTTTGTTTTGAGTTCCTCAGTTTAAAGTGCAGACTTATGATGATTTCATGATTTTATGCTATTATATGATACCCATGAAGTTCAATGACTATTTTTCTAAGTATATGTACACACACACACACACATATATGTATATGTATATGTATATGTATGTATGATGTTAATTTCATGATAGTTTCAATATGGTCAAGGTGGGAGATTTCTATGTTCCTTTTTCAAAGATATTTCCTAAGACTTATGTGATTTATGATTGTTCCATGCTAAAGCTAAGCTCATCTTGTTTTGAATGAAAATTTCCTATGATATAAGATTATGGTTAGGGATTTAACAAAGAGCATTAAAGCTAAGCTTTCCAAAGATATATATTTGATGTCAATTGCCCTAAAATATATTTAAGAAAGATTCTTAAGTTCGAGCTACTCCTATGATTGCTACTTATGATTCTAAGAGTATGTTCAAAGATTCCGTCAGATGGCTTAGCACCAAGAGAACTAGAGGTTGGGACTCATTCCTTTAGTTGAGGCATGATCCCTTGAAGCTGAATCTCAATGTCCCTAACTATGTACCACCATAGGAGTCCTATAGGCTAGGCTAGTGGGTCTACGTGGGCGCAAAGGTTATGAAAGATGCAATTACAAAGTTACTAAGTTTTGGACATCTACCTTGGCAAGTAGCTTCTCCTTTTTCTAATAAAAGGAGTGCATTAGCCTTTTTTCCAATGGAAGGAGTTCATTGGATTCCATGTAGTAGCTTACATGGTGTTACTGTCGGTTATGGTTCATTCCCATAAGTTCTATAATCCTATAATATGTCTTCACTTTATGTGTTGTCTTATGCATTGTCTTATATTTATCTAAGCCATATTCCTTATGCAGGTTTAAGCTTATGTCATGGCTCTTTTATCTTATGTATACCATTTGTTATGTTTAATTATGATGGAATTACAATTTCATCCGTGCATAGCATCTCACATACTTAGTACATTCAAACGTACTAATGTATATTTTTCCCACATGATTTAACCATGTAGGGACAGGTACTCCTCCACCAGCTCGTGGCTAGTAGTTGGCGTTCAAGACCAGCTTGTTATTGTGGTGAGCCCTTAGTTCGGGACTCCACCCATTTTCCACTCTGTTCTGTATTTGTATTTTAAATGATGTATTTATGGCCCTTATGAGGCTTTTACATTATGTGTTGACTATTTATGGATTTATTTCTATTTGATGAAATCAACCGTGCCAGTTCCGTTCATTATGTATTAGTAGTATGCTTATGGACAAAATGATATTATCTACTTTCATTGCTTTTTTATGTTTCTTCATTGCATAAAAAATGACACATAAACCTTTCCCCTTATGTTTTCTGCAAAAATGTCATTTTAACGCCTATAAATACTTAAGATGCTTAGATGACTTAGGAGGTGCCTTCGGGTATCTCATTCGCTGTGTGATGGCTAGGCCCCTAGGTCAGGTCATTACAGGTAGAGGTAGACTGACGAAGTATTAGGGGGAGGTGATCAGACAAGATATGGTGAAACTTCGTCTCACCGAGGACATGACCGTAGATAGAAATGAGTGGAACTCACGTTTTAGAGAAGAAGGCCAATAATCTAGGAAGGGTAGGTTGATGTATGACCTTGTGATATAGTAGGTTAGTAGGAGTAGTCGTGTCTTTATATCTTGTGTTGTCATTATTCATCTTGTCGTATTTACATGCTATAATTTGCTTTTCGTTATTAGTCATTTTCTTTTTTTTCTTTTTCATTTCCCTTTTTTTCCATATCTAGTATCTTCTTCTTGTGGGGCTTGATTTTTTTGGATAAGGGTTATTGAAAACAATGTCTCTATCTCTATGGTAGTGGAAAGGTCTGCCTATATTTTGTAATGACCTGATAGGTCATTTTTGGCTTGTTTTTGTGAAAATTACTATTTTATCCTTTTTTAAGTTTCTTTGGACCTATTTTGGACTATATATATGGTTGAAAGTGAAATCCTACATTTTTAAAGTTGAAAAGTAAGAGTTTTGGCATTTTTGGAAGTTTAAGTTGTTGAAAAAGTGAGTTTTTGTGTTATTTTGAGTTTCGGGTGTCGGATCAAAGGTCCATCAATTCCATTAGCTTCAGATTGTCGTAACTGAACTATGAGAAGTTACAAAACTGAATTTAGTGTTAAAATGTGGTTTTTAGGCCCAAAGTTGTGATTTTTGTTATTTCTTGAACCAAATTTGACTTTGGTCAACATTTGGGGTTCAAAAGTTCAAATCAGAATTTTGATAGTTTCAATAGTTCCAAATGGTGAAATTAACGCTAGAAATGGTTTTGGAATAATTTTTGGAGTTTCTGAGGGCAGTTTTGATATTTTGAATTTTAAACTAGTTTTATCGACTTGCATTGGTAAATGTTGCTAGGGGGCCTTGAAATTGATTTATGATGATTCCATTGTGTCCGGGTCACTGTTTTTGGTATGAATACATATTTGTCTTGTGAAATTCTGATTCCGTATTAATTCCGATGGTCCATTCCAAGTAGGGAATTGGACTTGGATTGTTGGTTTATCTGATATTTGGTGTAGGTGCATTCCTTCTCTGTGTTCACTGGGAAGCCTCCATGTTCACGGAGTTCTTGTTGATGCTGTGCTCCTCATTCACGGATAGGATCCCACGTTCATGGAGTGGGACCTACTTAGGCTCCGTGTTCGCGGGATGGGCGCTACTATCACATAGTGTATTTTCACTAATCTGTTTTAAAAGCTTGAGAGTCACTATTTTTGTTTCATTTTCGAACTTGTCAAGCTTTTGGGGCAATTTTGAAAGAAGATTTTTGAAAAATTTTGTTGGGTAAGTGTTTCTAACACTATATTAATCATTTTTCATAAGTTTTATCTTGATTTTGTCTTTAATTACATTATTTTGATTGTCCAAAATTGGGAATGTTTAGACTATGATTTCCAAAGTTCTAATATTGATTTCTCATTCAATTTAAGCTCAGTTTTAGTGAAATTTTTATCAACGGACTCCATTTTTCATGTAGAACTTGATTTTAAAGTCGATTTCCATATTTGAGAACTTCAAATTTTAACCCTAATTTTGACCATTTTGCCTCAAAGCCTAATTCAAGCTAATATTGGTATCAAAATTCATATCTTGATGAGTAGTATCTATTGTTGATAGTGATTGATTGATTCGGGGATCATTTGGAGACTTGAGTTGATTGAAAGCTTGTTCAAGTGCAGTTTCGACATTGAGGTAGATTTGGCTAACATATATGGGATTGGATTTGATTTATTGAATATGTCTATGTGATAATTGGGAGATCTATACTGATTGTGGAGTAATTATATTGATATAATGAAATATTGAAGGACATGTGATTCCGGTTGAATTGAATTATGGGTAACTGTTACCTTATTGATAAGTTGAGATGAGATCTTGTGAATTGAGAACCTTTGCTATACTATTATGATATTTTGTGGTTCATCATACTATTTGGTATATGATGTGATAATTAATGGCTTATGAGACATTTTGAAGGGCATATGTATACTTTGTTGGGACACGTGAGGTATGGAGTCGATGTAATACTTGCCTTTTGGTTATAATTGTGGTATGTAATCTTATGGGGGATGAGTGAGGTCTAATGTTGTTGGCATACTTGATCATTGATTTGACTGATCATAAGAGATGTTATGTTAGAATGTGAATCTAGTTGTGGCACACGACCTTACTTTCCATGATTATATGAGTCTTATGCATTAGTACTTCTATCATGATATGTTTATGTCATGTATATACTTGGTTTGGCATCTTGACTTTCATTTATTTCTTGTGGCATTTGTACCACCCCTTGATCTAGGTAGGAGGACAGGGTGAGATTTATAACTTATAAGTCCCTTCAACACGAGTAGGTGTCAAGGTTGAGATATTATGATATTCTTGACCATAGGTAGGTGGCAAGGTTGAGGCATTGTAATAATCCTTGACCATGGGCAGGTGGCAAGGTTAAGAGTCACTTGAAGTGTGATTTGATGAGACTTATAATAATCCATTGGCATCTCTAGTTGTGTTGTTCCATAGGTTGGGTTGAATATCACATCCTGTCTTATTTATGTATATATTGTTATGTGCTAACGATTTTGGATGAATGTGTTAGGATTCTTTGTTATTACAATCTTGTTTGATTTCTCTTATCTAGTCAATTGAACCTACTGGGTACACTTTATTGTGCTCACTCCTACTCTGTTTACTTCCTATAGATCGAGCATAGGGTCTTGTGGAAGGTAGCCAATTCACTCAAGTTGATCTTCTTTGCATCTATCAAGATCTTTTCAATGAGTCTCAGACTTCAAGTCGCTGAGGGTCATTGGGATTTTGCTCTACTATTTCCTTTCAAACTTTGTATCAAACATTATTTTATGAGACAACTTTGTATTTTATGCTGAGACAGATGTATTTTACTCTTCAGTATTGCTTTAGATTATCTTGTACTAATGATTCTAGATTTTTGGATTTATGTTGTTGTGATATGTTATTTTCGCTTTATTTTAATCTTCTTTAGTCACGATCCATTTTTGGGTCATAACAAGTTTGGTATCAGAGATCTAGGCTTGTTGGGCTCATAAGTCCAAAGCAGGGTGTCTAGTAGAGTCTCGGGGATCAATATGTAGACGTGCACACCCATCTTTGGAGGCTATGGGGCACTTTATAGGAAAAGCTTTCATATCTTGCTTCTATTTGTGCATTTCTTTATATCAACTATTTAAAAGTGTTTAATGTACTCCTTCTGTGCAAATGCCGATCACTAGATCCCGTCAAATTGTAGGAGTGATTGAGTCAGTTGATGTGGCTCCTACTTGAGGCTAAGTTAGGGTTCGTGAAAGGGCTAGGGGTTGAGGGATTGCTAGAGGGGCAACTCCGCCTAGGGAACAAACTAGATTGACTTCTCAAGATCCTATTATTAAACTAGAGAGGCGTACTGATCCTATTCCACAGTCCTCAGCTCCGTACGCTACACCCTCAGTTCAGGTGCTACTTATGCGATTATTGGACAGATTAGAGGGAGCTCCTCCAACCTCAGCTACTATTTAGATAGCGGTTTCTACAACACTAGTTGGCCTTTCTATAGCTCCACCTGAGATGACTATGATTCGTATGGGTCCTTCTTCAGCCCAACGGATCCTCTTGTGACTGTTATTACTCTGCTTCAAGCATTCAACCTGAGTTTGGGTGACCAACATTAGAGTTTTGCTATTGCTCCATCTATTTCACCACCTTTTTTTATGGTTTCACCACCTTTTGCTAGTCTAGCCTTGACCATAGCCGAGTAGAAGAGATTTGAGCGATTTAACTATGTTTGTCTCCTCTGAAATTTGATGGCACTCCTGGTGATAGAGCTTATGATTTCTTGTCAGATTGTCAAGATTGACTATGTAATTTGGCCTTACTAGAGTCCCATGGGGTTGCTTATACTTCATACCAGCTCACCAGCCTTGCCAAGTAGTGGTGGAGGTCTATTTTGGCTCGTCAGCATATTGGATCTCCAATTATGACATAAGAGCAGTTCACAGTGTTGTTTTCGGAGAGGATCGTACCATATAGGCTATAGGACAACCACGGATATGAGTTTGATAGACTGCTGATGTTACGCCAAAAATACATATTTTTAGTCATTATTTACCTCATATTTAATACTTTTATTTATCTATTTTGAGCATAAATTTTATAGATTGTGCTTAATTGTGTATTTTATTTGTAGGATTAAATTGACGCGAAAATAAAGAGATTTGGAACTCAAATGAAATAAAAAAGGAAAATATGGGGATAGCCATTCGTGGTATATTGTGATGCTTCTGGTTTGGGGTTGGGTGGTGTGTTGATTCAAAAGGGAAAGGTGATAACATATGTCTCTAGACAGCTGAAGCTGCATGAAAAGAACTGCCTTACCCATGATTTGGAGTTGGTTGCTGTTATGTTTGTGTTAAAGTTGTGGTGAAATTATCTTTGTAGGGTGCATTGTGAGATCTTTATCAATCACTAGAATCTCAAATACATCTTTTCTCAGCCTAATATGAATATGATACAGCGTAGGTGGTTAGAGTTTCTTAAGGACTATGATAATCTCCATTCTATATCACCCCGGGAAGGCTAATGTTGTGGCTGGTGCTTTGACCTGGAAGGCTAGTAGTTTGGGGAGTTTGACATTCTTGAGGGCTGAGAAGAGGCCCTTAGCTTTGGAGGTTCAGTCGCTTGATAGACACATGGTTTGTTTTGATATGTCTCCTCCTCAGAGTATTTTGGCCTTTATTAAGGCTAGATCCTCCTTGCTTGATCAGATTTGTGCTTATCAGTTTGAGGATTCCAGATTGTTTTTGATTAATGACAAAGTCTTGTGAGGTGAAGCCAAAACGGTTACTATTGATTCTAAGGTCATTTTGAGGATTATTGGTAGAGTTTCTGTGCCTAAGGTGGATGAGATGAGATTGATATTAGAGAAGGCCCATAGAGCTAGATATTCCATCTATCCGGTGTGGCTAAGATGTGGCAGGATTTAAAACAATATTATTGGTGGTTTGGTATGAGAAGGGACATAGCTGAATTTGTAGCGAAGTATTTTTCCAACAAGTCAAGTATGAGCACCAAAAGCCTAGATCGATGCAAAAGATGCCCATTCCTAAGTTGAATTAGGAGAGAGTGGCTATGGATTTTGTTACATATCTGCCCGTGGCTTTGGAAAGTTTGACTCAGTTTGGATGGCTATTGATCGCTTTACCAAATCAGCTCACTTCTTACCGATAAAGATTAGCTACAGGGGGGAGCAACTGGCTAGGTTGTATATCAGGGATATAGTTAGATTGCATGGAGTGCTTGTGTCTACAATATAGGATAGAGGGTATATGTTTACCTCCTAGTCATGTGTTGGTGGACATGCTTAGGGCATGTGTGATTGATTTTGGGGCCTGGTGCGACCAAACTTGCCACTGGTAGAGTTTGCACATAACACCAGTTACTATTCCAGCATCCAGACGTCCCTATTGGAGGCCTTGTATGGCCGGAGGTATAGATCACCAATCGAATGGTTTGATTCGGGTTCAGCCATAGTGTTGGGTGTTGATTTGCTTTAGGATGCCATGGATCAAGTCTGGCTGATTCAGAGTAGACTTTTGATAGCTCAGAGTTGCCAGAAGAGTTATGCTGACTGGAGGGTTAGGCCTCTTGAGTTCTCTATTGTTGATAGTGTGTGGCTGAAAGTTTCATCCAAGAAGGGTGCGATGAGATTTGGGAAGAGGGGCAAACTTAGTCCTAGATTCATTGGCCCTTTGAGATTTTGGGAAGAGTTGGGGTTGTAGCCTATGAGTTGGCTTTACCACCGAGACTATCATCAGTGCATCCTATTTTTCACATTATTATGCTCCGCCGGTGCATTCCAAATGAGTCCCACGTGTTCTCTTATGATTCTGTTGAGTTTGGTCCAGATTTGTTCTTTGAGGAAGAGCCTATAGATATATTGGACAGGCATGTTGGAGATTGAGATCCTAAGATATACCTTTTGTGTAGGTTTAGTAGCGACATCATTTTGTGGATAAGGCTACTTGGGAGTCCCAACATGCGGGCCAGATATCCTAGCATTTTTTAGGCTTTAGGTACTCTTCTTTTCTTTATGTTCGAGGATGAACATTG
>JAPFFP010042846.1:0-13743 GCA_026153255.1 Solanum medicagineum
CTTATAGTTATGTTTTCTTCCTCAATGGTGGAGTCATTTCGTGGAAAAGCAAGAAACAAACTTGCATAGCTCTTTGTAACATGGAATCTGAGTTTGTATCTTATGTACTCGCAGTACAAGAATCTATTTGGTTGAAGCGATTCTTTGAGCATTTGAATATTGCAAAGAATCCTAAGGGCCCCATGACTTTATATTGTGATAGTCAAGCGACTATTGTATATACGAAAGATCCTAAGTATCACTGCAAAACCAAGCACACTGATATCATATATAATTTTGTATGAGATATAGGAGCAAGTGGAGAAGCGAATTTACATATATTCCTACTCGTAGAATGATAGTTGATCCCTTTACGAAGGTGATATCAAGAGACTTGTTTGAGAAAAATGTTAAGTCTCTAGGCTTACATAGGATGTGATTTGTATTCTAATATTACTTTGTTGTTATAACCTTCTCATCTATATATAAGATTATTTTATCTTAAAGGCATGTGTTAATGTTGAATATGCCGAACAAGTCCCCAGATTGGCTCTTCACACGAACAATCGCCTCTTACGTGGTGAACGTGAAGAGATAATGTATCACTGCCACATTTTAGACTTGTTTTGGAAACCAGACAAGAGTCTTTCTGAGAAATGTATTTGCGGATATTTGTAGAGAGAAACTCGGGTTAGACATTGAGAATGTCTAGACCAAGGTCTGTACGATGTTAGAATAAGACACATGCACCTGTGTAAGGTGAGAACATCATAACACGTGTTTCATACCACGTGTGTTATGCGACAGGGGGTGAATGAAAGAATGATCCCTGCTTCTTCATTGTGTGAGACCCTGAAATGTCAAAGTTGAACTTTTCAATTGAATACCCTTTGACCTTTTAATATTTCTTGAAATTTTTATCGATGTTGCTAATTTAGCGTGTTACTAATAGCCACATATGATTCGGCAATGTAGTGCATGTCTAGGAAAGAAGTTGATTTGAAATAGATAGATTCGAGTAGAAAGGGAAGACTATGAAAACTGATATAAATATGGACTTGAGTAAGCCTCTTGAAGAGGATGAGGGATAAGATGATTAACTATTGGAGTAGTTAAAGTCTGAGGTATTGTATGTATAGATATCCTCATGATTGATAGTGGATTCTTTCCAATGTGATTGAAATCCTATAAATGGCTTATAAGACCTTGAAGGCAAGCCTTTATGCTCACAGGTCGCACAAACCATTCTGCTGTATGAATTGTATATTAGGTTGATGTGATATTGACTCAGGTCTTGTCCGCAATGTGCGAAGTTGGAGATGTAAGATTTTGGGGCTCATGAGTCGCACATGTGGACCGACCCGATCCAAATCTTGACCCAACCTAAGTATGCGATTAATTTATGGTAATGCAGTTAACTGTTCAACCTTATCCTAGAGGATAAGGATGAATAATAGTTATTCTTTAAGTGGCGGTTGTAATTTCCCAACCACTTCCCTTTATAGTGGGAAGGTGGTTGACTCCAACTGGGAGTGTGTTTTCCTTGGGAGAGAGAGAATCCTAAACAAGAGGAAGTTAGTTTCCTAGTGGGAGTGAAAAGAGAAAAGAAAGGAAGTTGAAAGAGACTACAACTGCAAAAGAAAGAAAGCCAGTATACTACTTGGAATTTATCTGACTTCTGAACCATAAGATTAAACTAAAAATACGGTGAAGGATTTTGTATCTTTGATCCATCAAAGTATACAAAGGTCATTTGATTTGTGAATCAGCATCTTGGTTTGTGAATTAGTGTCCGTATTCCTAGAGAAATGGATCAGATCTTGGGCAGCGACAAATCGCTGGTGGGTTAACAACTCCGGTGGAATCTTCTCAAAAGGTATGACCCTTTGTTTTGCCCCGTGTATATATATTTTTTATTACAGGCCACAATGACATCTTCCATTGTTTTCTATTGAAAGGTTTAGATTAGTTTCTACCATATTGAATAAAGAAGTACAAAATTGTCCAGTGAACCTAACATCACAATCACTCACAATATCTTATGAAACACCAGTTTTTTCACAATATAACTAAAGAAATAACTCAACAGTTATATCACAAGAACATGAGGTAGGAGCAGCAATAAAGATATTGTATTTTGAGAACCTACAACCATGATTGATGCTTTTCCATCCTCTTTCGGAAATTCGCTAATGAAGTCTATCAAAATAGAAGCCCATGGACACTCCACAATGGGCAGAGTCTATAATAAACAAGCTTCCCTCTTCCACTCAGTCTTGTCCAGTTGATACAATTGACATGACTTTTCATAGGCCACAATCACATCTTCCATTTTTTTCCAAAAATACTTTTGTACAGTAATTATATCATCCTTTCAACACATAGATGTCTAACATAAATAATATCATATGTTTCTTTTAGGAGTTTTCTTTGTAGCCAATAACCTTGAGGAACAATAATACTCCCCCTCCCCTTGAAATAAGTCATATCTTCCTCAATCTAATACCACATAATTATTCCCTTTTTGACTTGATCCATTAACTTAACATATAGTGAATCATACACAACACTAAAGTTAATCTTATCGAGAAAGTTAGATTCAAGTCTGGTAATTGCATAAAGAGCAATGAAAACCTCTTTGCAACTTAAAACACCAGCCACTTGCTTTTGCTTTCCTGTCTTATGTATAAATACAAAGTCTCTTTGCTCCATAGGATTTAACATTTAGCTCTCAAAAGCAACAAAATGTTCATTTTGTACTAGCACACCGCAATAGCATAATCATAGGAATATGTGTGTACTTTGAATGAGGATCAAAGTCGGGTAACCACAATATTTGCTCATAGGAAATGACCTTCCTTAATAAAGTTGAAAGTCTTCTCCCTATCATCTAACGAAGCCCATTTCATCTTCTTCTTAAGAAAATCTATCAATAAGGCAGCGGTTTTCGAATAACCTGCAACGAGTTTCAGATAATCATTTGCAAGTCTCAAAAATGATCTCAGTTCCTTAACTCTGTTAGGTAAGTACCATTATATGATTTCTTGGACATTCTTACGGTCCATTTGCACTTGATTTTGCTTACCAAATGGCCTAGAAACTTGATTTAACAACTAGAAAATTTACATTTTTCCAATTTGACATAAAGTTGATATTCTCTAAGCCACTGCAACACCATGGTTTGAAATGATAGGTACCACCACGCTATGCAAATGGACAATCTCTCAGATGTTAATCAAAGCCATTCTCTCTAAATTGTAAGTGGTCTGAATTAGTAATAAGTAGGCATATTTGGTCAATCAATCTATAAAGACCCAAATAGCATTGAAACCTAAAACATATACGGCAACCCACCACAAAGTCCATAGATACCCGCTCCATCCTTAACTCTAGAATGGGTAGCTGCTAAGTTAAACCACCTAACCTTTAGTGCGATAACTTTAGTTGTTGATAGTTCAAGCACCAAACCATAGATGTCATAATGCCGCCCTTCATCCCGCTTCACTTGCAGTGCGTCTTTTCAGGCTAGGATTAATGGAATATCTAGATTAAGAGACTCCTCAAGAATAACCCTAACCAATTCTCCAACTCTAGGAATGCATATACGACTCTATATCCTCAAGATGCCATCCAGAACTAATATTTCCTTCCTAGCCTCTCTAATAAACATGATATCATTATTCACCCTTAGCTTTGGTTCATTAAACTGTTCTGCCTGATTCTTCTCAAACAAAGGAAGATTTAACCTTCACACTAGCAAGGTCCCTACCTCACTCAGAAATATCAAGTCGCACCATCTAGTGCACTAGGGACTATATGTCCAAAGCTAAAGGAAACTCCCATTATGAATGCTAACTCCCTATACTCATGACCTTCCGTCTTAATGCATTTATTACCATATTTTCCTTATTAGGGTGAAATAGAATAGTAATATCATTATCCTTCAGCAACTCCAACCACCTATGTTATCTCAAAATAAAGGTCTTTCTGGCTAAAATATACTGAATAATATAGTTATTAGCGTAGATCTCACAATAGGAACCATGCAAATAATGCCCTCAAATCTTCAACCCAAAGACTATCAGTGCCAACCTTAAGTCATGTGTGGGGTAGTTTTTCTTGTGTACCTTTAGATACATAGAAGCATACATAATAATTCTACCCTGGTGTACCAAACACAGTGCAAACCAACATTAAAAGTATCATAATAAACGATAAGCCCTTCTTAATAAGAATAAGAGTTGAAGCTGATGACAACATAGCATCGATCTTTAGATAGCTCTACTCATAATGGTTAGGCCACTGGAGAGTGACATTCTTCTGAGTTAATCTTGTCAAGGGCACTGCAATAGTAGACAACTTCTCCACAAACCATTTTGTAGCACCCTTCTAACATGTCAAAAATGTGAATCTCATTAAGGGAATTGGGGTTGGCCCAATCATGTATCGCTACCCCTTCATTAGATGAACCATAATCCTATTGTTATGTGGTATGTGCTCCATAAATGTTACAAAATCAAGCCAATGTTTAAACATAGTGAATTTTTCATACAACTGCTGATATCACAAAGTCTAAATATAATCCTCAAGTGCTACTCATGATGCATCCTACTCTAAGAGTAAATAAGGATATCATCGATGAACACTATAACAAAGGAATCCAAATAGGGTCTGAACACATAGTTCATCAAATCTCTAAAAGTTGCAGAGGTGCTAGACAGCCTAAATGACATGACTAGGTACCATACTAATCGTATTGAGTCTTGAAGGTAGTCTTAGGATTATGCTACCCTGATGCTCAACTGGTCATAACTGGATCTCAAATCTAATTTAGAAAATATTGTTTCACCTTGGACCTGATGAAATAAACCATAAATATATGAAATTGGATACCTATTTTTCATAGTCACCTAGATAAGCTGACGGTTGACAATATACATATGCAAGGTACCATCCTTATTCATAAATAAAATAGGAACACCTTACGGAGACCTACTAGACCTGATGAACCTCTTACTCAAGAGCACTTTGCAGTTGCATATTAAGCTCTTTTAACTAACCAAGATCTATTTGATATGGTGGAATAGAGACATGTTGGGTACCCAACTCAACAAATTGCTAAAATAATTATCATCTAAGGAGAAAGCTAGGTAGATTAGTAGAAAATACGTTAGGGGTGTCTAAAGCCACTAGAATAAAAGTAATAGAAGGTTTGTTGGCACTATTATCACGAACTTAAGAAATATAGGATAGGCACTCCTTCTCTACTAAATGTTGAGACCATAAAAAAGTGATCAAACCTCTCGACATATGGCTATGTACCTATCCGTGGACCAAGGTGGAACCTAGCATATGCATGGTAATGGTCTTGCAATAACAACATAAAATTGCATGATGAAGGGATGACCAATCTATGCCCAATATCAAGTCAAATCTATCGAATCCATCACAAACAAGTCTACCCTAGTATTATACTCCAAGATAGGCACCTCACAAGATCCACAAACTTAGTCCACTAGTAAAGAATATAGATGTAAATACATTCATAGGCATAAGAAAAGGCTCGCGTAATACATCCAATCGGGCAACATAATTGGTAGATATACAAAAATAAGTAGACCCCAAAGATAATAAAATTTATGCAGGCTAATGAAAAACATAGATAGTTCCTATAATGACAACATCAGATGCCTTCTTGTCTAACCTATTAATAAAAGAAAACATATAATAACATTGCCTTTGACCACTTGACCGACCCACCTGAGGACCACCTTGAGTACCATGAGCATAACCGCAGCTACCCTATGCACCCTCTCTAGTTGATTAAACTAGAGCCCTAAGGGCCTAACTGTACATGTATGCGGTGACCAGTCATTAGGAACTCCCTAGAAAAATGGCCTATTATGTCACACTCAAAGAATGAACCACAAAATAAACACGTACGAGACAGTCCAACAAAACTGAACTGACTACCACGACCTTAATACCCACAATTCTCACCACACGATATTTGAGTTGAAGTCTGGCTTCCTTGACAACTAGTATCCACTAATCTACCATTGCTCATCTCTAGAGCTTCCTGAGCTGGCCAGCTAGGTAGAGATTTTTTCACATAATATCTACCTAAAGAGCCTTTACCATGAGATTAATATTTAAACTACCCTGACTATGGTACCTTTTTCCACTTCCCTCACAGACCTTGTGATGTACAACCTCCATAGTGTGCGTCGTCTACTATCTGTAAAAATGAACAACTCAGCTCTACCATCTTCTCTATAGCCATTCAAAGAGGAAAAGACAAATCACTGCAAATCTACAGACTAGCTCCTCCTCTGTCGGCATGATCATAGTTGCATATTTGGAAAATGCATGGAATCATCCCTTTTATTCAGCAGTTAACAATGATCATTGTAGTAGATATATAAACTCACCCTTTAAACTTTCCTCAAAATATGATACACACACACTTCTCTAAGAAGGGCTTCGTGAACTATTTCCATATCATCAGTGAAGATCCTGCTAGTCTACAACTAAGATAAGATCTATACCACTACTTTGTGGGTCCATCCATCTACAAAAAAATGTAATCAACCCTATGGTACTCAATGAAAAAAACTTTATGCAAGCTCTCCTGGAAACTAATTAGAAACTCGTGGTGATCCTCACCCAAAACACCTAAGAACGTTGGAGTCTCCAATTTGATAAACCTCTGTAATTCTACTCCTTTCTATTCATAACTAGCCTAGTTGACATAGTTTAGCAACTTTTAAAACCGAATAACCACTAGAGGGAGGGATATAATAGTAGGTTTAGGGGGAGGGATGTAATAGTAGTTGTGACCTTATGGCCTTGTCATGTTATGCCCCTACTTAGGCCAAAGTTTGTGTGTTATCTTAAACCTAGGGTCCAGCTAAAGTACTCAGCAAGGTCACTACCTAAGAAACTTCATTCATGAAACTGAGGATCCTGGTTAATATATCCTGTAGCACTAGTGTGGCCCTGAATCTGGGTAAAGGATGGGCTAACATCCATCTGTGTTAAGTATATGGCCTTAAAACATTTTTATAATCAACAACTAAGTCAAGGACCAAGTAGATCATTGGACTAATTTGTTGAAGCTGAACATGGGATACAAGTGGTAAAGTTGTTGTGGTTGGTGAAATGTCTATCAAAAGTGTATTGAAGGACCAAGGGTCCATGCACTGTACCGATAGCAGTATAAAAGGAGCTTGTACAAGGAATAAACTTAAGTTTTCAAGCATAATTTACATTGAACATTCTTGTATTGAAAAGTTCTCTCTTGGCTCCTTATGCAAGAAGATACAGCTACTACAGATGAGGGACCTGATAGAAGTCTTTTATAGTTCTCGAGTTTGATAGTTGTTGTGTTGTGCTGTAAAGAGTAAGATCACACCTAAACTATAAAGGTACATGATCAGTGTTGTTTATTATAGTTTTGTGTATTATAAACCCTGTAGACAGTGTAAGTCACAAGGTATGTATATGCTTTAGTCTAACTTCATATGGGGTTTAGAGTGTAGACTAAAGTAGGTTTTGTTGCTCATTGCTTGTACTTGGGGTGCAAGTTATTTTGGTGTGAAAGTACAGAAATAGCCGCCTCTATTGTATTTCTTTACTTTGCCTATTAGTGGATTTGGTTTTAGGAAATCATGTTGAAGACAGATCGTGATTGTTCATCCCTTGAGCAAGTAATTCTTCCACATAAAATCCTTGCGCATTTATTTTTGTTATTTACATTCTTCCAGTTTTTGTATATAGTATTTAGAGGGACCAGGTTCCTTACTGGGCTAGCAATATATTAACTTATCAAGGTGTATCAAAGCAAGGATCTCTATCAGATTCACACCTTGAGATTTACTATGAGTATGGTTGCTCCACTTAACTTAGAAGAAGTACAATCATCCACAAGGCCACCGAGATTCAATGGGAAGTTCTATGGATGGTGGAAAGGTGACAAGCACGAGTTTCTAATGGCACAAGATAGTGAACTATGGTACATTGTACTTGATAGACCAAATATCCCTATGACTAAAGTGAAAGAGGGTCAAACAACCAGGAAGGTTCCCAAAATGAGGCAACAATACAATGAGGTTGACAGGAAGAAATAAGAGAAACATTACAAAGCAAAAAATTTTGTTGTGTGTGGAATAGGAGCTGAGGAGTACAATCGGATCTCAGTGTGTGAATCTACTAAAGAGATTTGGGAGTGCTTGAGGAATGCTCATGTGGGAACTAAACAAGTAAAGGAGTCCAAGGTGGATATGCTGACTTCTCAGTATGAGGACTTCATTACACATGAAAGAGAAACCATACATGACATGGAGACTAGGTTCTCCGCTATGACCAATAAGCTGAAGTGCTTTAGAGAACCTATCAACCAGAGCAAATAAGTGAAAAAGATTCTTAGAGTGTTTCCCAATTAATGGGATAACAAAGTCGATGCTATCACTGAATCAAAGGACTTGAAAACTTTGAAAATGGATGTTCTCATTGGCATACTTCGTACTCATGAGTTGAATAAGAAATATGATACAACCAAGAGAGAAGGGAATAAAGACAAAACATTAGCACTAAAGATTGCTTAAAGTAATGAGGAGATTGATGATATGGCATATCTCACCAAGAGATTCAAGAAATTTGTCAGAAAAAGCTGTGACGTGGCAAAGAAGAGAAATGTGGGTTGATTTCAAAGAAATGTTGACTTGTTTCATAGTTGTGGTAAACCAGGACACTTCATCAGGGAGTGTGCTCATGGAAAAGATCATCACAAAGATGGTCAAAGAGTCGTTAAAGATAGAAGAAAGGATTAGGTTTCAGATAAGTTCAGTTGAAAGGCAGTTGTTGACAAAATTGTGATAAAAACTCTACAAGATGGGGAAATTCCTCAAGTGGTTATGATGATGAAGAACAACCAGAAGATTCACCCATGTTGACTATAAAGGATGATGATGAATTCTATGATGGCCTGTTTAGTTTTATGGCTCAGCCAGATAATGAAGAAGAAGATGAGGAATAGGTAACCTTGCTAGACTTAAAAGATAATTTAGATCTTTATTCTACTAGAAAGTTAAAAAAAGTTAGCATGTGTCTTCATAGACTCAATCTATGGATTACCTACTGAATAGGATCAGTTAAACAGTAGTGTGGATGTATCACTTGATTAAAAAACTATCTTAAAAACTCTAGTGTCTGATCTGGAAGTTCAAGTGATAGCTCTTGAAATAGAAAAAGATAAACTATTGAAATTGATGGAGTCTGATGGTCAGTTTGATGCAAGTTAAAAAGCAAAACTAGTATGAATGAGCTTGCCTTGTAGGAAAAATCGAAGGAGGTTGAACTAAAGTTGAATTTAGCCTTAGAAAGAAATGTTGTAATGGAAATGGACCTGGCAAAGGTTAAGGAGGGCCTGAACAAATCCATGAAGTGGACTGCATCTTCCAAACTTCTAGGTGATATGTCCAGTAGTTGGGGCTCTGAAAAAGAGAGGACTAGGTTATGTCAACAAAGTTGATCCCCCCCATAATCCCCACAGCAAATATGTGTCTGCTGCTGATAATCTCTTTTGTTTGCATTGTGGGAGAAATGGTCATCTTAAAGGCAGTTGTGAAGTTCTTAAGAGAACTCTAAACAAACAGTAGTTTATTTACTCAGAAATGAAAAATGTGAAGGACCAGATTTTAAGCCTAAACTGAGGAATAGACCTTTGCCCAGCTGGACCAGGAAGTTTACAATTAGGCCTCTATCTCATTATTGGGAGCTCAGATTAAACAGGGTTCCTAAGACTAACATATGATCACTTGCAGGAAAAGTCAGGAGAAAGCAGTAAGTACTGGTATATAGAAAGTGGATGCTCAAAGCACATGACTGGAAGGACTAAAAACTTCCTCACATTGAATGAATTTGAAAGAGGCAATGTTTCTTTTGAAGATGGTCAGAAAGGATACATCATGGGCATAGGAAATATTGGCAAGTGTTTTGAGAAGGCTATTAAAGATGTGTACTATGTTAAAGGATTAAAGTATAGTCCTCTTAGTGTATCTGAAATCTATGACAAAGAAATAAGGTTAAGTTCCTATCAGACGAGTGCACAGTTACAAACTTGTCTACTGAAGAAATGGTGCTAACAACAAAAAGGTGCAGAAATATGTATGTAGTAGATCTTAGAAGAAGAAAGGAGACCTAAAAAATTTTATTTTTTTAAAAAATTGCTAAAGCAAACCTAAAAAAGAGACCTCATGCGGTCACAATCATATAATTTATTTTTATTTTATATTTTTATAAAGGAGACCTCATGAGGTCACAATCTTATAATTTATTTTTATTTTATATTTACAGAAAGAGACTTCATGAGGTCTCTATACTTTATTAAATTTATTTAAATTCATACAAAATAGACACCTCTTGAGGTCTCTTTTTAACAATATACAGACAAAAGAGTGACCTCATGAGGTCTCTCTTTTATAATATACAAACGAAAAAGTAACCTCATGAGGTCTCTTTGCTGGAAAATAAAATGTAGCAAATTGACCTCATAAGGTCTCTTTTTTGAAAAAAAAAACTGGTACCTTATCGCTGCTTTTGCAACTTTCTACCTGACATTTAATTCAATATATATTTTACACAACCAAATCAAACTCAAAGAGTTACCAATAAAATAACAAAATATATTTACTAAATATTTTCTTATCAACTCAATATGAAAATCAACTTAAAAGTGATTCACAATTGAACAAAAAAAATCTAAAAGTCATAAATCGCATAATAGGATTTCAAAGTTATCATATATAAGAAACCATATAACAAGTCTCGTGAAATAATATGAAGAAAGAAATTTAGACTAGTACAAGTTTAAACTTCACTAATAATGTTGTGGTATGTTTATCACATGATCTTCGTCATCTTTTTCACTACTAGACTCATCTACCAAATTTCTTTGTTGACCATATACTGAAGGTTGAGTAGATTAAGGCTGAGAAGGTCGAGGAGAGAAAGCGACATCACAAGGACAAGGGGGAATCCCTACTGAAGCAAGTAATGTATCTAATTGGGCCTTTAAACCCACATACTCTATGTCCCTTCTCCTTTCCCTAAACCGCGAAGCCTTCCACTTGGCTAGATAACTCAACAATCTTCTTTTCCATAGCCAAATTAGTCTTCCTTGATTCATCATCAAGAGGGCTACCTAGACCTTCTAGCTCAGAATGATATTCACGAAAGATCTATTGTGGCATGCCATAACCATACCCATATCTACTGGGACAACCAACTGTGTCTAGCCAAATTCTCTCAGCTTGTTCTTGGCTAAGTGGCATCCCTTGGATATCTTCCAACTGAGTCTAGCGAAAATCCTCTATAGCTTGAAGATATTAATCCAGAACTAAAGAGCAATAATATTATATAAGAATATAAATTTAGAAAATAAAGCAAACTATTATTTTACAATAGAAGCTTACATAGGTCTGTTGAGCTCATGGCTCAACCCAAACATCTGGGTCTTCAGGAATTTTCTTCTTCATTGTGTGTGTTGCCTTGAATGCCTCGACCTAAGTTACCAGCCTCACCCAAATCCTTTTCCTACAAATGAAATTATTTATGTTCTAGAATAATTATATATTAATACCTATAATATAAATGACTTAAGAAAAATGACACATACCAATTTACTTCTTACAGGTACTCTAATTGAATGTGAGTATGGGGAAACAAAGGCTAGGATCAAGAAGTCCCCCATGTCTAATTTGGTGGATCAGAAGGAGGCCTTGAAGGGATAAGTCACAGAACTGACTGCTGCCTTAGCCAAAAAGGATGTTGATCTTGTGTTGTTGAATGCTAAATTGGCTCAAGGCTCTAGTGAGGGACCTAGTTCCGCTGAGGTGCTCAAGTTGAAAGAGGAGAATGAAAGGAAAGCCAAGGAGATTAAATCTCTTGGTCAACAACTTTTGGAGGCACATAGGGACCAAAATGCTAGACTATCATGTTGATCCAGTCATTTTCCCCCAAGTCCTCTAGTTCCTAGGTTACCCTACTATGTATATCCCTTTGGTGTCCTTATCTCTGGTCTTCGTAATAGCAGCTTTTGTTCTTGTGGTCTATGGCCCAGTCTTGGCCATTTCATGTTTTGTGTTGTATGGTTATAATTGGAATACTAATCTAAATGGAAATGGTTCTTTTTGTGATTTTCTTGTCTGTTCCTATTCTTTATTTTCTATGCTTTTGATCATATTATGCATTCGATCCCAAGTACCCAGTATTTCTTGATTGTGGTTATTCTCTTAGTTATTTGTTTTTCTTTAAATGATGCCAAAAAGGGAAAGATCATATTTAGGGGAAATAGGTTATGTTCAGGGGGAACATCAGGTACGAGAAGCATACGCTCAGGGGGAACAGGTAAGCCAGGCATAGTTTGTCATCATCAAAAAGGGGGAAATTGTTAAGTATATGGCCTTTGTACGTTTTGATAATTAACAAACTAAGTCAAGGACCAGGTAGACCATTGGACTAATTTGCTGAAGTGGAACATGGGATACTGCTGGTAAAGTTAATGTGGTTAGTGAAATGTCTATCAGAATTATACTGAAGAATCAGTGGTCCACGCACTATACTGACAACAGTATACAAGAAGTTTGTCCAAGGAATAAACTTAAGTTTTCAAGCATAGTTTACATTGAATATTCTTGTGCTAAAAAGTTCCCTCTTGGCTCCTTGTGCAAGAAGATACAGTTGCTACAGACGAGGGACCTGATAGAAGGCTTTTATATTTCTTGAGTTTGTTAGTTGTTGTGTTGTGTTGTTAAGTGTAAGATTACACCTAAACTATAAAGGTAGATGATCAGTGTTGTTTATTATCATTTTGTTTATTGTAAACCTTATAGACAGTGTGCAAGTCACAAGGTATGGATGTTCGTTAGTCTAACTTCATAAGGGTTGAGATTGTAGATTGAAGTAGGTTTTTGTTGCTCATCTACTTGAGGTGCAAGTAGTTTTGATAGGAAAGTAGAGAAATAGTCGTGTGTATTGTATTTCTTTAATTTGCTCATTAGTGGATTTGGTTTTGGGAAATCTTGTTGAAGATGGGTCGTGGTTGTTCCTCCCTTGAGCAAGGAGTTTTTCCATGAAAAATCCTCGCGCATTTGTTTCTGGTATTTACTTTCTTCCATTTTTTTCTTATGTTGTTTAGAGGGACTAGGTTCCTTACTTGGCTGCCAGCATATTAACTTATCAATCTAAATTGGATGACGGTGATTGTGCTCAACCTCAATATATAGCTCTCGAGCTATTGTCCTATCCTTGTTGTAAATTAGTGATGTTGCTTGTGTTCTACCTTGACCTCTAGGTTTACCACAACCTCTGCACCTAGCTAGGGATCTACTTATGAGTGTAGGAGACTTATACCCACCCTCAAAAGACCTTGTCCTATCTATTTTAGAAAGTAATAAACAAATAAAGTTTAGATGTTCCCACTATTATCAACATATGATAGGAACAAGATCAATGAAGTATTCCAATGAAATACCAAAAGATTGGATACAAATGTCATCGTGATGATATGTGGGATTCTATTAAGCACTTGCTCCTATATTTGTAAGATCAATGAACCTAAAGCTCTGATACAACTCTGATAACCCAACTCGAGCCTTGATGGCTCCTACTATAACCCTTAGTAAGCAAGATGTAACACCCCACATTTTACATGTACTAATTATATGTGAATAAATCATGATATGGATTGGTCAAAGTAGCGTC
>JAPFFP010042847.1:0-13743 GCA_026153255.1 Solanum medicagineum
GGTTGTCTTAGGGATATCGCATTCCCTTACCTTCAATTTATGGTAACCAGATCTGAGGTCTTTCTTTCAGAAGCAAGAGGCACCCTGAATATGGTCAAAAAGATCATCAATCCTAGGGAAAGGATATTTATTCTTTATCATGACCTTATTTAGTTGACTGTAATCAATACACATTCTGGGAGACCCATCTTTCTTTCGGATGAATAGGATAGCAGCACCCAAAGGAGAAACACTCGGCCTAATAAAGCCCTTCTATAACAAATCTCTCTTTGCTCTTCCAATTCTTTCAACTCAATGGGGACCATACTACAAGGTGGAATTGAGATAGGCTGAGTATTAATTCATTTGTAAATTAAAATTTAACAATTTGGGTCCTACAATTAATGGAGGCATAATAGACATGAAGCCAATCCATGCCAAGAATCACATCTAAGTCAACTATCTTCAACTCTATCAAGTTATCCAAGGTATCTCTTTGATAGATGGATACTACACAATACCTATAAACCTTCTCAGCTAGGATGGACTCTCAAGTAGGAATGGAAACAACAAAGGGTTCAAACAAACACTCCGACAAAATCCCAAATCTGTTATCCACATATGGAGTCACAAAAGATAGAATGGCACCTCGATCAAGTAATTCATAACAACCAAAAGTAAAGATTCGAAGCATACCAGTGACAATATCTGGTGTAACTTCCTAATCCTATTGATAACTCATCATATATAGACGGTTTGTCTCGCTGCTTGTACCAACAATGGCACCCCTCTGATAACTGCCAGCTGGGGATGTTGTGTAGGATTGTGCTTTGTTACCTCCATCACCCTGCCTTCTCATAGGACATATTTTAGAAGTGGCTAGCCTTTCTATATTTGTAGCAAGCATTCGAGCCCTCACTACACTCACCTAGGTGGATTTTGCCACACTTGCCACAAGGTAGCTTTCCCTTCGAGCCTTGAGTCACACTAGCTTAGGATTGAGAACCCTAAGCCTTGAAATTCTCATGACCATGAGATCTCCGATCATACCTGTTATGTTGGACGATTTCACTCACCACGAATGGTGCATAACTAGAAGACCTCTTTTGGAAGTAGGGCTTATCTCCTCTATTCTGCTTATGCTAGCTACGCTCATGTCATGCTGATTTATCTTTTTTACTCAACTATTTTTCCCTATCCCTCTTTGTATCCTCCTCTAGTTATTCTGCATAAATCATAAGCCTGGAGATGTCCTTTCTTGGAATCAATAATGTTGCTTTCACTCCTTTCTCACGTGCTTGGTTAAGCCAGATATGAACTTTAGACTGGACCATCTCTGAAACATACCTAGATAGCTGAATGAACTTGAGACTGTACTCTTTGACAGTCAACCCCTCTTGTTTTAGGTTCACGAACTGTTCAATCTTTGCCTCCCTCAACTCTTAGGGAAAGAAGTGATCGAGGAAAGCACTTTCAAACTCACTCCACTCTGTAGGATTGGCATCCTCACAGCGGCCATCTTCCATTGGTTATACCAGACATTCGCCACATCCTTAAGATGATAGGAGGCAAGTTTAACTCCTTCAACCTCAGTCTCATCCATATCGTTAATGACCTTCTACATCTTATAAATGATGTTTTGTGAGTTTGCCTCAGCCTTCGACCTTTTGTAGACTTGTGGGTTCATTGTCAAGAAATCCCTAGCCGATTTATAGCAGTGGGCTCTTAGAGCTAGAACTAGGAGCCTATGGACCTCGACTACCATTCTAGGAGGCTACCGGCTGGGTGACCATACTAATGGCTCCCCAAAAGACTACCTCCGAAGTGGGGGCTGGTTGAGTAGTACGAGCATGTGGAATCATAGTAGTTCTAGCAAGTCGACCCCGTCCTCTTGTCCATGTCTGAGTAACTCTGGTGGGGGATTCTCACTGTTAGAGGTTGAGGTATCTCACTTGGTGGAAGTATACTTAGGACGCATGATATAAAAATGTGAAACACATGAATCAGATGGATATTTTGATAGAGTTAAACTCTATCGCACGAACTCAGAATACATAAGAAATATAACCATTACTAATGTCCTACAGCCTCATGCTTATAAAGTGTTGTGCATAACCACCTATAAACAAAACTCTACTAGACATGGCTTCATAGACTCCCTAGGACACTTGAACATTGTGCTATGATGAAATGCCCCAAAAACGTCGAAAAATGTTCCTCGGAAATGCCCATAATTGCAATTTCCATAATCTCAAAATTCGTGTGTGATATAAAAAATTTGACTTCATAGTCGTAATTAGAGGACAAAGTTGAGTAGAGAATGGGTATAACCCTAAATTTAGAGGACCTGTAGCAAAAAAATGATTTTTAATAAATTTGTTTTCTAGTGGATTCGTGCCCTGGCCGCGACAGGCCAGGGGCGTGGACCAGTGTTAATTTTTCTTGAAATTTTGTTTTGGCCCAAGGGACTTGGGTCATAGCCCTATGCTCAGTTATATGTAAAAGCACCATTACTTAGCCATTTTTCAACTCTGTGTCACTCAAGACCCTCCCAAAACCCTCTCTAACACAACCAAATATTTAATCCAAAATTCAAGTGTCTCAAGCTTGATTCCGGATCTGAAAGAACTCTATTCAAGGTTCAAGTCTCCTTCAAGACTACATTAAAAAAATCCAAGTTTGAGCTATGTGGGTTTCAACCATTGGGTCCTTTCACCCATGGTGCCCAACCTTCCTTTTTATGAAAATTGTATGTTCTCAAGTTGGATTATCTATGGGTATCTCTTATTTTGAATTTTGATTATTATTCTTATTGGGGTTTTATGAAATGTGGATTGATTATGCATGTTTTGAGATATGAAGCTATAATCTATTATGAGATTTGATAAGGGATTACAAGGTATTTTACATGAGGGTTTTACAATGTGTTGGTTAGTTGGTTTACATTGAATTTTCTCATATCACTTCACTCTCAAATTGCATGATTTTGAACCAGGATTACACACCTGCCAAGTGTTTGATAAAATGTCTTTATATGGATTCTTGAGTTATTGATGATCTATTGCATGGTTTGAATATCAAGTGATGTTATGATAATTAAGGGATTGTATGTATGTACTGACTTTATGGAAAGTATCTATAGTGTTTCAAGTTGACCACACCTTGTCGAGGGTTGCCATTCCCGTACTACCTTGTTGAGGGGTAGATACCTTGACCACCTTATTGGGGGGTGCCATGCCCATATTAACATGTTGAGAGGTAGATACCTTGACCACCTTGTCAACGGATTCCATGCCTATATTGCCATGTTGAGGAGCGGATACCTCAACCACCTCACTGAGGGGGTGACATGTCACAGATTCCAAGTAGTAGTTGCTTGGTCTATTATTATGGGTCTCTTCCTACACATGTAATCTATGTTTGCAAGTTATATATTTTACAAGCATGTTTTACTTCAGGCATTGATCATGCTTGCAATATTGATATTACACTTATCCATTACTTATGAAAATGCATTTTTACTATGTTGCCTTATGCCTTGTTGCATTGTATCGGACATACTTAATACATTCAAATGTACTAACACATATTCTGTGCCTACATGACGTTACCATGTAGGAACTGGAGCACTTCTTGATCATCCTCCTCATGACTAGTTCGGTGCTTTGGAGATAAGCCTTGGTGAGTCCTCAAGTTCGGGGACACTATCTATGCTACTCTTGTTATTTGCTATTTTTTTATGTTGAACACTTGAAACTGTGAGGTGAGCCAGGAATGTGTCTTAGCCCTCACTCCAATCTATGTTTAGAGGTGTTGTTGGAACGATTGATGTATTTATACTTTGAGATTTGACTCTTTTATGATATATAAATACCAAGGCTTCCCTTAGTCCCTTTGAACATATTTATATGTCTTGTTGATGTTACTTTGCTTCCGCGATCAAGGATGTATGATTGACATGCTAAGAGGCATGTTTGTGGTTCCTTCGAATTCTTAAATTGTCGTGTCACATCTATGCCCTAAACTTGGGTTATGAAGAACTTAGTAGAAGAGCACTAGGTTGTTAATGGTCCTCAAAAATAAATAGACCACATCGATTAGAGTCTTATTCATAGTTCTGAAGTGCACTACAATTATGAGTGAGAGGCTATGATGCGTTTTAGGAAATATTTCCCTTCTTGATGATCTATGTAGTGCTTCAGAAGTAAGGTAAGGCTTTTTCCTCTAACGAATGATCTTTTCTATTCTAGATCATGCCTATTCAAAGAGGAAGACTAAGGAAAGCCCGTTCACCCGAGGAGCAACCAACCCCTCCCGCTCCTCAAGCTCCTCAAGATGAGGGAGTGGCCCATGACGAGTTTTGGGATGCTATTACTATATTGGCCCATGCTATGACCAACCAATCAACCAAGGGGCCCAAGGTCTTCATGCTCGTACTCCGGCCTCAAGGGTGAGGGATTTCATTAAGATGAACCCACCGGAGTTCCATGGATCCAAGGTGGATGAGGCCCCCCTAAGAATTCATTGATGAGGTGTATAAGGTGCTGTCCATTATGGGGGTTAATTCATGGGGAATAGGCAGAGTCGGCAGCCTACTAACTCAAAGGGGTGGCTAAAATATGGTTCACCTATAGAAGATGGAGAAGGGGAATGGTGATGCTATCATTTGGGAAGAGTTCAATGTGGCATTTCTCAATAAGTTTTTTCCTATTGAGCTAAGGGGTCCGAAGATGATGGAATTTATGAATCTAAAGCAACGGTCTATGAGTGTGAGGGAGTACGCCCTCAAGTTCAAACAACTCTACAAGTATGCGCCATAATTGATTGTCGAGCTAAGATCAAAGATGAACAAACTTGTGTCGTGTGTATCCTACTTGGTTAATGAAGAGTGCTGAACCACCATACTAATAAGTGATATGGATTTTTCTTGCCTCATGACCTATATCGAACCACTAAAAGGTGAAAATCTTAGAAAAAGAAGTGGTAAGTCTAAGAAGGCTTGTTTTGTAGGTGGATTCCAATATTTCAAAGGTGGTTGGTTTCCTCAAGGCCACAAGTTCCAAGGTCAAGAGTCTTCCAATGCTCATGATAGAAGGTTTGCTATTGACAACCCAAGGTTCCAAGGTGGTGGTGATGTGGTGCATAACCCTATGTGCCAATGGTGTGGTAGGAACCATAATGGTCCATGTTTGAAGGACTCCAAAGCTTGCTATGGTTGTGGTGAAGTAGGTCATAAGGTGATTGGTTGTCCTCATGCTAGAACAAAGGTAGAGATGGTCGTCGATAAAGCCAAGGTGCAAATGCGGGTCAAGGGGGAAGAGGAGGCCAACAAGGGGGTGCACCAAGGCAAAATAATTCTATGCTCATCAAGAGAGACAAGGGGTAGATGAGGTGCCCGATGTCATCATCGGTATGTTAATGGTTTTTGAATTTGATGCGTATGCAGCGATAGACCCGAATGACACTCTTTGTTTTATTACTCCTTTTGTTCCTAAAAAGCTTCATGTTAGTCCCGAATTGTGTGAGCCTTATGAAGTGTCTACCCCCGTTGGTGAGTCCATTGTTGCAAAAAGAGTCTATAGAAATTGTCCTGTGTTCATTTTACATAAAATCTTGCATTGTGGTTTAGTTGAATTAGATATGGTGGATTTTGATGTCATTCTTGGGATAGATTGGTTGCATGCATATTATGATTCTATTGATTGTAGAACTCGTATGGTTAAATTCCAATTCCCTAATGAGCCCATCCTTGAGTGAAAATTTTTTGATGTGGTAGTCAATGGTAGATTCATTTCTTGTGTTAAAGCCCAAAAATTGATTTCTAAGGGTTGTCACTATCATCTTGCGAGGATTAGGGATGTTCAGTCCAAAGTCCTTCCTTTAGAGTCGGTTCTAGTGGTTAATGATTTCCTGATGCCTTTCCTAATAAGATTCTCAGTGTTCGTCCCGAAAGGGAAATAGATTTTGGTATAGACCTCCTTCCCGATACTCAACCCATTTCTATTCCCCCTTACCGTATGGCCCCGGTGGAATAGAAGGAGTTGAAAGAACAATTCAGGGATTTGTTGGAGAAAGGTTTCATAAGGCCTAGTAAATCATCTTGGAGTGCACCGGTGTTATTTGTGAAGAAAAAAGATTGTTCTCTTGGAATATGTATGATTACCTGCAACTTAATAGAGTCATCATAAAGAAAAAGTACCCTCTACAAAGGATTGATAACTTTTTTGATCAACATCAAGGGGCTAGTCACTTCTCTAAGATTGATCTTCGGTTTAGGTATAACCAAGTTAACGTGAGGGAGTTTGATATTCCCAAGAAGGCTTTTAGGACTACGTATGGCACCTTGTGTTTGTGGTTATGTATTTCGGGTTGACTAATACATCGGCTATATTTATGGATCTCATAAATAGGGTCTTTAAACCATACCTTGACTTGTTTATGGTGGTTTTTATTGATGATATCGTGATCTATTCCCATAATGAGGAGGAGCATGTGGATCACTTAAGGGTGGTGTTATAAATCTTGAGTGAGGAGAGGTTGTCTGCAAAATATGAGAAATGTGAGTTTTGGTTGAAAAAGGTTGCTTTTCTAGGTCATGTGGTGTCGGGTGATGGCATTCAGGTGGATCCTAAGAAGATGGAGGTGATAAGAAATTGGCCTAGACCTTTGACTCCATCGAACATTAGAAGTTTCTTGGGTTTGGTAGGTTATTACTGGAGGTTTGTAAATGGTTTCTCTTCAATTGCTTCATCCAGGAGTAAATTGACACAAAACAAGGCAAAGTTTATGTGGACTGTTGAGTGTGAAAAGAGTTTCACACTTTGAAAGATAAGCTTGTCTCCGCTCCCATCTTGTCTCTACCGGAAGGGTTGGAAGGGTTTATTGTGTATTGTGATGCCTCAAGAATTGTTTTTGGGTGTGTTTGATGAAAAGTGGTAAGGTGATAACTTATGCCTCTAGACCACTTAAGGTGCATCAGGAGAATTATCCCATGATCTTGAATTGGTGGTCGTGGTATTTGCTTTGAAAATTTGGCATCACTACTTGTATGGGGTTCATGTTGATGTGTTCACCGATCATAAGAGTCTCCTTTATGTGTTCGCCCAAAATAATCTTAACTAGAGACAAAGAAGGTTGTTAGAGCTTCTTAAAGATTATGATATGAGTGTACATTATCACCCCGACAAACATAATTTTGTTGTTGATGCTCTACATAGGGTGTCTATAGGTAGCCTAGCTCATGTTGATGATGGTGGCAAAGAGGTGGCTACAGAGGTTCACCAGTTGGCTAGATTGGGGATAGGTTAGAGGAACTTGATAATGATGGTGTATTGGTTGTTGATGGTTCTAAGTCTTCATTGATTGAGGAGCTAAAGGCGAAACAAGATCTTTAACCCAATGGTAAAGTGGAGGTTTTCTCCCAAGGGGGAGATGGTGCCCTTAAGTACCAAGGTAGAATGTGTGTGCTAAATGTTGAATTTGAAAGAATCGATCTTGAAGGAGGCCCATAATTTATCCTATTCTATTTCATCCCAGTTCTACAAAGATGTATAGAGATTTGAGGGAAGTGTATCAGTGGGGTGGTATGAAGAGTTACAATGCCAAGTTTATATCCAGATTTCACAATTGTCAACAAGCGAAAGACGAACATGAAAGGCCGGGTGGCCAAGCTCAAGTTATAGAGATTCCTACTTGGAAGTAGGAGGAAATCAACATGGAATTTGTGGTTTGGTTTCCTACGACTAGAAAACATTTTGACGCTATTTGGGTTGTTGTGGATAGAATAACAAAGTTGGCTCACTTCCAATCGGTCAAAATTATTTATGGTGCCGAAGATTATGCAAAATTATATATTCATGAGTTTGTTAGATTACATGAGGTGCCCTTGTCTATCATGTCGGATCGTGGTGATCAATTCACTTCTCACATTCGGAGGTCTTTCCAAAGAGGTCTTGGTACCAAGGCTAAGCTTAGCATGACCTTTCACCCTCAAATGGATAGCCCAGCCGAGTGAACTATCCAAACCCTTTAGGATATGCTTAGAGCTTGTGTTTTGGAGTTTAAGGATAGTTGGGATGAACATCTTCCCTCATTAAATTTTCTTACAACAATAGGTACCACTGAAGAATTGGTATGGCTCCTTTTGATGCTCTTTATGGTAGGCGCTGTAGATCATCAGTTGGGCGTTTGATGTGGGGGAAATGGCTTTGCTAGGTTCAGATTTAGTCATGGAAGCCTTATGAAAGGTGAGGTTGATTAGAGAGAGATTGAAAACAGCCCAAAGTAGACAAAAGTCCTAATTCGGTATGAGGAGAGGAGATCTTGAGCTTAAGGTTGGTGATTGGGTTTACTTAAAAGTCTCACCCCTGAAGGATGTATTCCGATTTGGCAAGAAGGCTAAATTGAGCCCATGATTTGTAGGTCGTTATAGAATGTTGAGGAGGATTGATAAGGTGGCCTAAGAGTTGGAGTTGCCCATTGATATGAATATGGTTCATCCAGTATTCGTTGTATCTATGTTAAGAAAGTGTGTGGGTGATCCAAGTGCTATTGTACCTTTGGATGTTGTGGGTGTGCTAGAAGATAATTTGACTTATGAGGAGGTTCCTGTAGAAAGTTTTGATCGAAAAGTGAAGAGGTTGAGAAATAAGGATGTAGCTTCCGTCAAGGTTCTTTGGAGAAACCAACAAGTTGAAAGTATCACATGGGAAACCGAGGCGGACATGAGAAAACAATATCCACATCTCTTTCTAACAACTCAAGCCTAAGGTACTAACTTAAGTCCCCAACATGATTTCAAGTCCTAAGTTTAAGCCCTTATATCATTTTGCATGCATTCATGTTTATGTTGACAAGTTTAAGGTGATTTTGATATTCATGTTGAGATTTTTAAAATGATGTTTAAATGCATTTGTTGCATTCATGTCAGATTGAAATCTTCATGATTACTTCTTTCATGTACATAACTTTGACATTCGGGGACGAATGTTCTAAAGGGGGAGATATTGAAACACACCAAAAAACACTCGAAAATGTGCCTCTACAATGCCCATAATTGTAATTTTCATTTATATCTCAAAATACATGCATAATATCAAAAATCAAACTTCATTTCGTGATCCAAGGGAAATTGAGTGGGAGAAGAGTATAATCCCGATTTTAGAGGACCTGTAGCAAAAAAATGATTTACGAAAAATTTTTCCAGTGGCCATCCACGCCCTAGCCGCTATGCGCCAAGGGCGCGAATCAGTGTTAATTTTTCTTGAAAAATATTTTTCGGGCTAAGGGCCTTGTGGTCATAGCCCCATGCCTACTTATGTGTAAAATACTTATACTTAGTAATTTTTTCAACTCTATATCATTCAAGACCCTCTCAGAACCCTCTCTAACAGTTAACCAAATATTTCACTCAAAATTCAAGTGTATCAAGCCTAATTTTTTATCTCAAGAACTTTATTCAAGCTTCAAGTCTCCTTCAAGACTACATCAAGAATACTCAAGTTTGAGGTATGTGGGTTTCAACAATTGGGTCCTTTCATCCATGGTGCACAACCTTCCTTTTTATGAAAATTGCATGTTTTCAAGTTGGATTATCTATGGGTATCTCTTAATATGCATTTTGATTATAAACCTTGTTGGGGTTTTATGAACTGTTGATTGACTATTCATGTTTTGAGCTATGAAACTATGATCTATTATGAGATTTTATGAGGGATTCAAGGTATCTTACATGAGGGTTTTACTATGTGTTGGTGGGTTGGTTTACATTGAGTCTTCTCATATCACTTTACGAGTTACACACCCACCAAGCGTTTGATAAAATGTTTTAACAAGGATTCTTGTGTTATTGATGATCTATTGCATGGTTTACAACTCCAGTGACATTATGATGATTAAAGGATAGTATGCATGCATTGAATTTATGGAAATTATCTATAGCATTGCAAGTTAACTACACCTTTACTAACATGTTGAGGGGTAGATACCTTGACCACCTTGTCAGGGGGTGTCATGCCCGTACTACTACGTTAAGGGGTTGATAACTTGACCACCTGGTTGGGGGGTGCCACGCCCGCACTACCATGTTGAAGGGCAGATACCTCAACCATCTCATCGAGGGGGTAATATGCCACGAATTTCAAGTAGTAGTTTCTTGGTCTATGATTATGGTCTCTTCCTACACATGTAATCTATAATTGCAAGTTATATGTTTTACAAGCACGTTTTACTACAAGCATTGATCATGCATACCATATTGATTTTATACTTGTCCATTTCTTATGACTATACATTTTGACTATGTTTCCTTATGTCTTGTTGCATTGCATCCGACATACTTAGTACATTCAGATTTACTAACGCATACTCTATGCCTATACGACATTACCATGTAGGAACCAGAGCACCTCTTGATCATCCTCCATGTGGCTAGTTCGGTGCTTTGGAGATAAGCCTTGGTGAGTCCTCAAGATCTGGGACACTATCTATTCTACTCTTGTCATTTCCTATTTCTTTATGTTGAACACTTGAAACTATGGGGGTGAGCCTGGAAAGTGTCTTTGCCCCCGCTCCAATCTATGTTTAGAGGTGTTGTTGGAACAATTGAATGTACTTATGCTTTGTGCTTTGATCCTTTTATGATATATAAATATCATGACTTCCCTTTGTCCATTTGCCCTTATTTATATCTCTTTTTGATGTTACTTTGCTTCTGCGACCAAGGATATGTGATTGCTATACTCTTTTATGATATACTTTGCTTGTTTGGGGTTCTTTCGGGTTCCTCATTCGTCGTGTCATGCCTACGCCCTAGGCTTGGGTCGTGACATCTGATACCAAATTTTTCATGCCCCAGAATGGTGCCTTAGATGTGTCTGGCACTAAGAGACTATTGCTAGTCCCGAACCGAACCCTTTTGCCTCATGACACTCATTCAATCATTTAAATCAGCGGAAGACATTAGAATAAAGGAAACATAATGATGGACAACTTAGTTTACTTTTAACTCAATAAATAAGATCCATAGGCAAAAAAAAAAACAAATTCAACATCTTTGACATAATAGTAGACTTAAAGAAAACTCAATTGAAGGAAATAAGGACACCAACATCAAGTCATCATCTTCTAGTCTATAAAGACTCTACCTCTAAAGTCTAGAATGGTACCATGACAGGCTATGGCTACCAAAACTCAAACTGAAACTAACTCAAAACATAAGAAATAAAAACTGTTAACCTCCTGCAGGGGAGGACATACCAATCAGCTTTAGGGAGAATAGATCTTCAAGGGAGCACCTGTTGAGGATCTTGAGTACGTGTCGCTGCATCATGAAAAAATGTAGGCCCAAATGGTTGTTAGCATGGGGAATATATGAGTATGTAAAATAGCTGGAAAGAAAAGAACATCATAAAGACACTCAACTCAAACGTCAACTCATCTAAGTCATTAAATCAACCCAAGAGTCTCAACTCAAAAAGTAAGGAACTTAATCATCACATTAAGATACTATCATGACCTATCTGGGAGTTTCTCAACCTGAAAACCATCAACTATAAGCCGGTGATGATACAACAAAAGTGATTTCATTAAACATCACTAGTATCTTGTTGGGGTAAAGGACATCAAATCGGTAGATCCATAATAAAGAACATCAAGTCCTCTTTTGGGAGAAAGGAAACATCTGATTTTATGATTCAATCCTCTCCTGTGCTCCCCATATAGTTATTCAGTTTGAGTTGTTATCTACTCTTATTCAATTCAGTTCTCAATACTTCTCCTAAAATATAACATGCTCATAAGACATCAATCGTCTCGATTACTCATCTCACTAGTCTCGTTGGGTATTGTTAACTCAATTCAGTACGTCAACCATCAACTCATGGGTTAGAATCACTATCTTCAGACTAATTTCATGATCTTTAAGACTCCAGTAACATCAATTTCAACAACATCATCATCACCACTCTTATATCAGAATCACAATCATGATCACATACACATTCATACTATCAAGGCTCTAGACTTATCTCCTAAGCTCATTCTTGCACTCTTTTGTGAAAATAATATGTAGGATTTTCTAAAATAACTCATGAAAAGTATTTAAGTAGTAAAATCAGGATTATGATGATCATCAACATAGGAAACTACGTAAAATATATATAATTTAGAAGAAAACATTCATGAAGAATATGCTTAAAGGTTAACTCGTTAACAATTTCTCTACTACCATTAATAGTGGAACATGGAAGCTTTGATAGTCAACCACAAAATGACTCTCCTCAATCCTCTTGAATTCTCGCTTCCCTTCCCTTCTCTTTAGCTGTATTCTTTATTAGACACATTGAAGGACTTAAGAATTGGGATTAAAAAGCTTTATACACTTGAAACAACCTATTCTGATTGTGTTTTAAGTTTAGGAGGGGTTGGGAAAAGTCTGCAATGCCCCTCATGAAAAATTGAAAAAATTACACTTCGGCGTACTAAGTACGCGTCGCAGACTTGGTCCATTTTAGGGGTTTTTAGCTATTTTTTTCTGATCAAGTTTTCTAATGTCATAGTAAATTTTGGGATCACATGTAAGTGTAGATCCACGACAAGTCCGCGACACGACATCGTGTACTTTCATTGGAATGCATTTTTGCATTAAAAGATTATCTTTTGATCCGGTTACTCTAAAATGAACCAACCCTAATTGTCTACAAACTTT
The DNA here is from genome assembly GCA_026153255.1 of Solanum medicagineum. Classification (NCBI taxonomy): domain Eukaryota; kingdom Viridiplantae; phylum Streptophyta; class Magnoliopsida; order Solanales; family Solanaceae; genus Solanum; species Solanum medicagineum. The sequence continues at coordinate 12,686 of JAPFFP010042847.1, forward strand.
TTCATGTTGATCACATTTTCGGCTTCAGATTTGCCATCAAAGTTTAGGAAGACGTGTTATGCGCATACCTCTCATCTAGGGGTATTTTGGTCATTTTACTGGGTGTTAAATCATCTCCCCCTTGGAATCAAGGCTCTTCTCAATGCTCACTCAACCAATCGAATCCATCAACGATCTAGAGAATCACTATTTAGGCTCCAGAACAAACACATAAACTCAGGGATAGAAAAATTAATTCAAATCAAGACAAAAGATATTAAATTTAATGTTCTCATCATCAGGCACAAATAGATGTGGATATTTAGCTTTCATAGCTTTCTCAGCTTTCCACGTGGCTTCTTCAACGAATTGATTTCTCCATAGGACATTGAATGAGGCAATCTCCTTGGTTCTCAACTTGTGAGCCTGATGATCAAGGATTTGGATTGGAATCTCTTCATAAGTTAAGTTATTCTTTACTCCAATAGTCTCAACAGGGATTACTAAGGAAGGATCTCCCAAGAATTTCTTCAACATCAAGACATGAATGATTGAGTGAATCGTATCGAGCTTAAGCAACCTTCCCAATTCTCTTCACAATCTGATAGGGATCAATATAGCGCGGACTAAATTTTCCTTTCTTCCTAAATCTCATGACACCCTTCATAGATGACTCTTTCAAATACACACAATTAACATGTCAAACTCTAGCCCACTCTTCCTTACATCGGTGTAAGATTTCTTGTGGCTCTGTCCGGTCTTCAACCTTTCTCTACTAACCTTTACCATCTCCATTCACTGATGGAAAAGATCAAGTCCTATCAAATCGGCTTCTCCAACTTCGAACCACCTAATTGATGATCTACATCTTGTCCCATACAAAGCCTCACAAGGAACCATCTAAATGCTTGCATAATAACTATTGTATATGAAAATTCTATCAATGGTAAGTGCTCATCCCAATTTCCTTTAAACTGAAGGACCCAATCCCTCAACATATCCTCCAAAGTCAAAATGATACGCCGCCTGGCCATCTGTCTGAGGGTGTAAGGCAGTACTCAGATTCACTTTAGTACCCA
>JAPFFP010042848.1:0-36434 GCA_026153255.1 Solanum medicagineum
GCTAGTTCGATACTACTTAAGCTAGTTGATGAGTCCTCCACTTTTGGGACCTTAGTCTACGTTGCTCTTATTATGTATTGAGACACTCTTCTTGATTTTCTATCTTGACTAGTAAGGTGATCTCAGTTGCTTTTGTCTTGTCCCCCGCTCTTATCTATGTAGTAGAGGTATTGTTGAACATGCTATGTATCTATGATATGAGCCTTAACTCTTCGTCTCTTGATTATGATGTTACACAAGCTTTTTTTCGCTTAGTCCTTTGCCTTGTTTTCTAAACGTTGGCATATTACTTAAATATTAACTCTTTCTCCCTCAGTCCCAATTCCCTTGTTTATGCTTATCTCTTATTGTCATTTTTATTTGCTTCCGTGACCAAGGATGTGTAATGATATGCAAAAAGAGGCTTTTTTGAAGTTCCTTCCCCATTGTCCGGTCATGACTAGGCCCTAGTTCCAGGTCGTGACATCTTTGCTCCACCAGAAGGGTTAGAAGGTTTATGGTTTATTATGATGCCTCAAGAATTAGTTTGGGATATGTTTTGATGTAAAATGGCAAGGTTATGGTGTTTGCCTCTAGCAACTTAAGGTGCATAAGAGAACTCAGGATTTTGAATTGGCGGCCATGGTGTTTGCTTTGAATATATGGCGTCATTATTTGTATGGGGTTCATGTTGATGTGTTTATTGACCATAAGAGCCTCCAATGTTTTAACACAAAAAGATCTTAACTTGAGGCAATGAACGTGGTTAGAACTCCTTAAGGATTATGACATGAGTGTGCACTATCATCTCGGCAAAGCTAATGTTGTGGCCGATGCTCTAAGTAGAGTGTCCATGGGTAGCCTAGCACATTTTGATGTTGGTAAGAAGCAAGTGGCTAGAGAAGTTCACCAGTTAGCTAGGTTGGGGGTTAGGTTGAATGAAGTTGAAAATGGTGGTGTAGTGGTTGTTAATGGTTCCAAATCTTCTTTTATTGAGGAAGTCAAGTCAAAAAAAGACCTTGACCCCGCCTTGCTAGAGTTGAAGGCCTTGGTAAATGATGGTAAAGTAGAGGTTTTCTACCAAGGGGGAGATGGTGCCTTTAGGTACCAAGGTAGGTTATGTGTGCTTAATGTTGATGGGTTGAGAGATGTGATTACGAAGGAGGCACATGATTCATCCTATTCAATTCTTCCCCATTTTTACAAATGTATAGAGACTTGAGGGTGGTGTATTGGTGGGTTGTTTAATGTGTGAGAGATGGCTTTCTTAAGCCCAGATTTGGTTGTTGAAGCTTTGGAGAAAGTGAGGTTGATAAGGGAAAAATTGAAGATGGCCCAAAGTAGACAAAAGTCCTACTCCAATGTGAGGAGAACAGATCTAGAGTTTAATGTTGGTGATTGGGTTTACTTGAAGGTCTCACCCATGAAGGGTGTGGTCTAGTTTGGCAAGAAAGAGAAATTGAGCCCAAGGTTTTTGAGATCTTATAGAATTTTAAGGAGAGTTGTTAAGGTTGCATATGAATTAAAGTTGCTTATGGAAATGAATATGGTTCATTCGGTTTTCCATATGTATATGTTGAGGAGATGCGTTGGTGACCCAAGTGCTATAGTGCCTTTAGAAGTTGTTGAGTGTTGTGGAGGATAATATAACCTATGATGAGGTCCCGATAGAGATGTTGAATAGACAAGTAAGCAAAGATGTGACATCCATAAGATTTGTTTTTTGGAGAATCAACGAGTCAAAAGTGTCACTAGAGAAACCCAAGCGGACATGAAGAAGCAATATCTGTACTTCTTTCATCTATTCAAGCCTAAGATAACCACTAACTCCCTTCTACAATTTCAAGTCTTAAGTTTCAGCCATTAGGTCATCTTGCATGAATTAATGTTCATAGTAACAAGTTTATGGTGATTTTTATCATGTTGAGACTTTTTGAAAATGATGTTTAAGTGAATTTGTTGCATTCATGTCAGGCTAAAAGCTTCAAAATTACTTCTCTTACTCATGTTTCTTTTACACTCGGGGTACAAATATTCCCAAGAGGGAGATATTGAAACGCCCCTCCTGTGCTTCGGAATCCCCTATAATCGTAATTTTCATATATCTCAAAATTCAAGTGTGATTTCGGAAATCCAACTTCATATTCTTGATCAGGGGGCAAAATTGAATGGTGGGTATAACTTGGATTTTAGAAGACCCGTAGCGAAAAATAATTTTCGCTAATTTCTGAATTTTCAATGTCTGTCTACGCCCAGGCCATGACGCACCTGGGGCATGGACTAGTGTTATTTGGCCTGTACGTGTGGTCTGCGTCGTGCTAGGAGCATAGACCAGTGTATATATTTCAACAGTTTTCTTATCTCATCCAAGGGCATTGGGGTAATAGTTTAATGCCTATTAAAACGTGAAATCTAGTATACTTAGCCATTTTCAACTCTATAACTCATAAAACCCTCTCCAAAAGCTCTCCAAAACTTTATCAAATCTCTCATTCAAGTTCAAGGATTTCAAGCTCAATTTTGGAACTCAAGAACTCATCTCAAGATTCAAGTCTCCTTCAAACTTATTTCAAGAAAATCCAAGCTTGAGGTATGTGGGTCTTCATCCATGGGTCCTATCACCCATGGAGCCCAACCTTCTCTTTTTATGAAAATTGCATGATTTCAAGTTGTGCTACTTATGGGTATCTTTTATTATGAAATATGAACATAAATTATGTTGAAGTTTAATCATATATTGATTGATTATGCATGAATATCTACTTCAAACTTATTCTATGAGTTGATTTATATTTATTGAGATTATGCAAGATTTAAGCTATGAAAACTATGAACTATGATGCACTTTTGATACTAATTTCATGATACCAAATTTAGGGGTTTTACTACAATATTGGTGGGTTGATTTTGAATTAATTTCACTCTTCTTGTCTATTCTTGAGTTACATAATTTTGAACATGTATCATGAACCTACCATGTGTTTAATGAAATTATATGACAAGAATTCTCGAGTTGTTTACATGATTTACAAGTTGAGCGACTTCATGATGATTAAGGCCTTTCAAGCATGTATTTAATTCATAAAAATTATCCATGATTTTTCAAGTAACAAGTTATGCCCTATTTCAAGATTTTTACCTCTTGTGAGCAATTTCATATTAAATCAAGAATTCATGTATGCTTATTATCTACTCACATGTTCAAGTTAGTCTCACTAGTAGAGGTCAACATGTTTAAGAGCTACTAATGTCATGTTATCATGTTTCTTACAAGTTATTAACGCTATGATTATTTCAAGTATTCCATGGGATTTGACTTAGCACCGATTGAGGCTTAAGATGGGGGCTCGACATAAGGGGTCCTTATATAAAGTCTTTAGTCTCTAAACTATGTACCACCATAATATTATATTTTACCCTTATGATACTAGTGGATCCATCTAGTACATATTATCATGTTTATGACATTTGGTTTGCCTTGGCAAGTAGACCACATTTCACCGGGGGTGTCATGCCCGGTCATCTGTGCCAAGGGGGTGTCAAGCCTTAGGTTCCAAGTTGTAGCTGCTTGGTCTCTTTCAGTTGAGGTCTCTTCCCACATATGTATGATACATTACGCAAGTTAAATGTTTTACAAGCATTTTTATTACAAGCATTGATCATGCATGTCATATTGAGATTATATATCCATTGATTATGATTATGCATTTTGAATATATTGGCTTATGTCTTTGTTGCATTATACCCTACATACCAGTACATTCAAATATACTAATGCATACTCTATTCGTACATGATATCACCATGTAGAAACTGGGGCACTTTTTGATCATCCTCCTCCTTGTGGCTGGTTCAGTTCCTTGAAGAAGACTTGGTGAGCCCTCAATTCCGAGGACAATATCTACTTATTTCATGCTATTTGACACTTACTCCTTATGTTATGAGGGTGAGCCCGAGGAATGTCTTGTTTCCTGCTCCATTCTAAAGTAGAGGTGTTGTTGGATACTATGTTAGTATATGTTATGAGCTTGATTCTTTATGCTTTTATGATTATCAAAGACTTCTCTTAGTCCCGTTTTTCCCTTTTTATTAATTGACTATTATTATTTCTTAATTTTGGTTCTACAACCAAGGATGTATGCATGTTACAATCAAGAGACTTGTTTGGGTTGTCTTCGGACTTCTCATTCGTTGTGTCACCTCTGGGCCCTAGGCTTGGGTCGTTACAATATTCCTAGTGGGTTTGACCCTAACCTTGGTTAGGTTATATATCTTGACAATGACCGCTTATACCTTCAAAAAGAAGGTGTAGCTTTGGTGACATCAGTGGGTAGGAGTACTTGTGTTCTTCATTGATCTACTTCAGATTGTGATCCCAGATTCTCTTAATTTGATTTCTTATTATCAATTGAGCTTCTGGATTATTGAAAGATAGCGGCTTGTCTCTTCAGCAAACCTTCGAGGATTCTATATTTATGCTATATATTCCATTTGAGAACTACATATTGAGACTTGTACTTTCTTTCAACTATTATTATCTAGTGGCTTGCACAGGTGACACCAGTCTTGGGATAGTTTGTTGACTTGATTACCTTATGCTTCTCCTAGTGTATTAGATTATATTTCTTTCGCTCTTAGAATTATGTATTGAACTGAGCAGGTTTAGGCTGACTTGCCTTTGTGGGTTTGTCAAGTGCAATCACACCCTATTTTTGGGTTGTGATAATTTGGTATCAGAGCCCCAAATTCATTAGTCTCACATGTGTACAAGCCTAGTCGAGTAGAGTCTTAAGGATCAGTGTAGAGACAACTGTTACTTATCCTTGAGAGGCTACAAAGATGGTTAGGAAATTCCCTCCTGTTCTTTTAATTTCTTTCGTGCATGGTTATGTTGATTTTATGAATATTTGATGGTATGCTTGTACACGTGCATGTATCTATCCTACTAGGTTATTCTTTAGTGGTGGGAACTCGTGCTTGGTGTTTTGGCAGGAATATGAAATGCCATTGTGTGGTTTGGAATTTGATCTAGCTCTAAGAAAGAGGTAATGGGCTTAAGGGTGAATGTGTGGTCAGCCTTGGATTATCATATAATCAGAAGAGATTTGGGTTTGGTTAAGGTCCAATGAGGCACCATATTATTTTTTGTTGCCCATACCACGTGGTATTTTCCTGATCTATTAGATATTTAGGGTGATCCATAAACGTATTATGGTGTGGTTAAAGGAATGGCTATGTTATTGATGTTCACGCTCCAACAGTAAAGCAGTCACTATAAAGTATTAACCTAGCCAGAGGCTAGGCTCGAATCCACATGGAATATGGGGTTTGACCAAACGGACTCACCAACAATCATTTCAAGTATCAATGGACTATATTTTCTAGAATGGAGGGGGGGGGGTTGCAAATTGGAATAAAATAAATACAAAAACTATACTAATAATCATGAAGAGACAATCAATTTGAGGAGCAACTTGGGAATTGTGTTCCCAATGATTCACTAACTTAAATACCCTGGATAACATAAATCTAATTGAGACATTGCATGCAGGACGGTAACTTAGGTTCTTCCACCCCTCTTGTAAAGGTGAAGGTCGAATTTCACCACGGCGCTTGGTTGGTAACCATGGTGTCCCAACTAACTATTACCCATAGTCCCAATCAACCTCTCATTGGTCGGGTTTGGTTGCTTAGATGAGAACACATCAATCAAATCTTGTCATCCATTTCCTTTTCCTATTCATCACTACCTTGGTCAGGATCATGACACTAGGCGAGGTTTGGTGTTTGCCACCACCAAACAACATGCAATCTGAAGGAAAATGGACAATACATGCAAATGCCCAATCAAAGAAATGCAAGTAATTTTGGTTATTAGAAGCTAGTTACTCATGGTTCCCACAACCCCAAGTTGTAGGCGTTTAGTGACTTATAACTAGGGGAAAATCACAAACAATGAATATAATAAACATGGTTGAGAAATTACCCCAAAGAAAATGAAGAATAAAAACCACCTTGATGTTGAAATCACAAGCTTGAAGAATGTAGTTTGATTACAAGTGATATCAAATTCCCAAATTGGGTCTTCAAAGTAAAACCCTAGGTATCTTCACTAAACCCTAGAAGAAGCTCTAAAATTATTCTCTAGAATCTCTCCCTCTTTGATCTGAATAATAGCCCCTCCTTTTAAAACCCTAACTTAAACTACTCATACTATTTACAAAAAGGACCTAAAAATAAATAAGAAAAGTTTGGTAGGCAGCAGTTATGATTCGTAGAACGACTCGTAGGGTGACCTACGAGTCATAATCAGGCTTTCGTAGTTAGCACTTGGCATTTTGGATTCAGCTGCTACGATCCATACTATGAGTCATGGTCTAGTCTACGACTCATACCCTAGGCTCGTATGGTTTACTTCAATTTCTCAAATTGTGATATTAGGAAGCGGTTAATCACTACGACCAACTCCTACCGCTCGTAGCTTGGACATCAACTTGTAGTGAGTCTCGTAGATCTTCAATTTCAATAAAATCAACTACTTTTCCCCAAAATCAGGCCAATCTGCATTTTCTATGAAAACATACACAAAAACACATAAAAATCATAAAAAAAATCACATTATGAACTTGAAATGCCTAGTTTTAGAGATTAAATGTGTTGTATTTCGACAACACATCAACACCCTCAACTTAGAACTGTTGCTTGTACTCAAGAGACGACTCGATCTACAGAGACAATAAGTAATATATAGCAATCATTCCAATGGCATATACTTCTCTCAATTTCAGTTCAGGTACATAAATTAGCATTTTTCAAAAACACAATTGATTGTATAGCTACCAAGAAAACCAAGGCACATTGATGCATTTGACAATCCAACTATGACAGGCTAAGGAGTATCAACAATTCACAATCACTGTACAAGTTATTTTCTAACCATGCAATACAAATACACTCACAGAAAAGAAGTCCCTCTGTGTCACTCAATAAGCAATCGTAGAAGGTTGAGGGACTGTGCAAGCATACTCACTTTCCCAAATGAGATTCATACATGATAACTAATACCATACGCTTGCCCATCTCCTCACACTTTGCACTATTGACTAGTTGGATCAGGATTACTTTAGGACTTCATAGGCTTGTAAGGTAGGCTCATGGAGCTTTGATAAGGTACTTTTGGGCAATTGGTGACTAAAAGTCATCCTTAAACCACGTTTTTCAATATTTTTACCTTAATAACTCAACCATTTTCACTTTATCCTCCCTTATTCTACACTTTCAAGCTTTTCCGGGTATGTTCTTTTCATCCTTCAGCTTGTACCTTATTTGTGAATTCATTTTACTATTCTTCTCATTCCAAGGAAACTTTTCTTCTTTTTCTCTCACCCAGTACATGATTTTCCATCCTTTCTTTCATTTCCAACCAATAACCTCATTTTTGCTACTATAACACAACATTAGTCACCCTCAACTTAGGCTTTTAGCCTGAGGTGAAGTACACAATATTCATTCCCTAAGCCAGGGCCACCTTTGGTAGCCACCCTTAGCTTAAGCTTTTTGCCTCAATCAAGATTCACATGTTCAAGGATAGATGAGGTCCAATATCAATGTATTTCACTAGACAAGGTTAGGCTAGCTAGGTGTCAAGAAAGAAATGGGTAAATGGAAGGCTCAAACATTTGTAACAAGGGTTAAACTCTTTCATTTGGTGAGCCATTTAGGCAAAAGTGGACTAATTTAAAGAACAACGGCCTAAGATCCCTTCCCAATCAACAAAGCCTTTAGTCTAACTCAAAGTGACAAGGCAAGTTCTGTATCAGTATACAATGCATGAATATGACAAAATTAGCTCTCACACACATGGCATTGCATACCTAATCAACATAGACTCGTAGGTTATGCTTCAAGCATCAACTTTCCTTCACTTTATTAGAATAAACATTGCCAAACTAATCATATGTGGGATTGCAATAGTAACCAACAATCCCAAAAAATTTTGTGAGTACCCATTTTCCAACACATACAATAAAATCACTCAAAACTATATACATTCCAAAAGTATTAATCATCATATATCCAAAAATTATCTACAACACATAAAACATATTGTTCAACAAAAAAGTAAAATCATCCACATGTAAAAAGAAACACAGCAAGAAAACCTTTGGATATCAAAATAGGATAGTTATGGACTAAAAGCTACTCATACTTCACTCAAGTCCATAACTTCCCATACCCTACCAAAAATGAAACTTCGTCCTCAAAGTAGATATGCATAATAAAACCAAACAAAAACATATCATCCAAACATTAATAAAAACTAAATTGTCCAAAAACAACAACAATAAAACAGAGTAACTATAAATAGTATCAAGAACAAAGTATCCAAAAGTAAGCATAAGCGTCAAAAGTAGCAAACACATGATGCTCAGGCACTGGCATCAGTCTGGTCCTGGGGCTCTCTCTCCTCCTGGGTAGTTTGGGCAGCAGCTGAACTCGAGGTACTAGCTCCATGTAATATCTGTAGCTCCCTAGCCTACCACTCTTGCTCTTAGACTCTCTCATCACAAGGTCAATAATCTGCTTCTCCAGCTCTGCCTCCTCCTCAACAATCCTTTGTCTCTTCTGGGACACCTCTACATCATCACCCTCTAGAGGCCTCTTCCCGGGAGCATGTGGATGATCTACAAATAGATCAAACAAATACTCACCTACAGGTGCCTCCTTCGGGGATACTATCAGGGCTGCTAATGATGCTATCAAGTTGATCTTGAACTTTTCCAACTCATGTTGTACGGTAGCCAAATCTCTAGGATGAGCTCTCTGAAGCCTCTTATGGACTCTAGCCTCAAAAGCATCGACCCTGGCATCCACTGCATTAAATCTCTAATCTAACTCAGCTAGGTGAATGCGTTGGACCACTCCTCCGAGTCCTGGATTGTCTGATGAACCCATGGCTTGATCTGGTTCATCAACTTGCTATGTTGGGTCTCTGTCCTAGTCAACCTGCGTACCAAAGCTTGAAATGCAAAAGCAGATATAACAGGTAAGTCTGCAAAAGTAACCTATGAAGTAGATGGCTCTGGTGTAGGTGTAGTTGTGGAGGGCATCGCCTCAGTGCCAATTGCTAGAGGCTACTCTGATGCAACAGGAGTGGAGGTGGTCAAAACTTGACTCGACTCCTCAGTGGCTGACTCGATAGGAAATGCTTAGGCATGGGAGGAGCAATTACTCTCTGAAGGGCCACCGAATTCTCATCAACCTTGATAAGGCTGGGATCCATAGTGTGGAGGTCCTCAACGTGTGGGTCTATATGAAGAGAGACTCGCACTCCGGTCTCAATGCATAGTTTGCGTATCAAGATAGGGAACGACAATAAGGTATTCATTCGAAGCGCAGACTCGTGAATCTGCTCATCCACGACATATGCCCAATCAATCTCATAGCTAGCTAAGATACTGGCTAGCAACATGTCCCTCTCCAAGGTGATTACATTATCCGTGAATGTAGGCCTGATGAGCGACCGGAGGATGGCCCACAAGAATTTCCCTAAAAAGGAGAGATGGGACTTCATATAGGCTCGGCATGGTTGGTAACCCATGTAGGCTGGACATCACCCTCCACTATGTGGCTCACAACCCACCTGAGGAGCTCGATCCTTACATCAATATTCTTCCCAATCACAGCATACTACATCTTATAAATCTTGATGTCATTCTCGGCTGTGTGCTATGGCACCCAGTAGTTAGGACCAAACTGAACCTGGCAGATGGTTTCTTCGGAGATGTCTACTCTCTGACCTCAAACCAAGACCCTGCGCAACCTGGGGTGTTCCATAGCCTTCCTCCCCTTGGGAAGATCTCGGAGAATGGTAGCGGCATAGGTGGCATAGAACTCTCTGACCACAAGTAGGGCATACTTTCCCAGCCGCTCTGATAACCACTGGAACACATGTAAATCAATCTCTGCCACTAAAACCTGAGTCAGTTAGCCGAGACTCCTTGTAAAACTTTCTAATAGGTTTTCCTTATCCCTTTGGCTCTAGTCCCTTCTCATATATCTCCTGCATACCCTCGATTCCCCATCGGTGATGATGAGGATCAATGACAGAGATAGATAGGTCAACTGATGACTCTACTGCTACTTCATCCTGAGATGCATCATCGAACTTAGTCCAGTTCATATTAACATCTGCGTTGGACTAGGAGGCACTCTCACTTGATCCCTCAGACTAGTCCTCTTCCATATGTTCATCCCTCAGTTGTCTGTTAAATTCTCTCATAGCAGCACCTCTAGTTTTGGGGGGCATTGTTCCTGAAAAATATGCATCATAACTTCATAATCAGCCCCTAAACAATCATATTAGATAAAGAAAGAAAAAAAAAACAAAAAGGGAAACACACAACGAAAAAATCAATACTACACTAGTTGCAAGTTGTAGGTACAAGGCACATGTACGACTTGTAACGAGTCGTACTGTGGCCTCGTAGTACAAAGGTGCCTTAGAAAAAAATCTAAATCAAAAAAATGTGTACGAGGCACAGGTACGGCTCGTGGAGACTACGAGTTGTAGGCTGGCTCGTACCAATTTCTAGTAACCAATTTAAACAAAAGCATGTTCATGAGAACCCACTAGGTTCATAATGAACAGTACAACTCATAGGTGGGTCTCGTATGACAAGTGTTAAGGGACCACACGTAATTGTTACTCCCTACAAGAGGGCCGCTACGACTCGTAGGTTCTTCTATGAGTCATAGGTAGCCCTTGTAGCAGGAAATATCAGACATTTGTGTTGTTTTCAACCTTACCACGTGAACAATAATTAAGCAACCAAATATATCAAACAACATATGAAGCAATTTTCAAACTATATAACAAGCATAACAATATTGCACGACCCCTAATCATGACAATTCAATCTAATCCCAAACAGTGAATTCATCCCAAAAGACAATAAAGCAAACATATACTTTACCACGCGTTCGAGAATTCGGAAAAATTTTCAATCGCCGAACTCATTACAATCAACACTATTGTACAAATATGGAAATTCACAGGGATTAGATGCAAATTCATACAGAGGATTTCCCCACCGACTATTTTTAACCCAAAAATGCATCCACAACAAAATTGCATCTCGACATGACTCTATTAGTTAATCAACCATCAAATATTCAATACACACACTTGATCATCAATAGATATGAGAAGGTATCATTATCACAACCAACCAACAGGGGTGATTTCACAATTTAAAACAACATTAAGGAAGTCTAGTCGACAAAGCACTAATTCTCATTTCCATATATCAATCTTCTCATGGGTAGTCCTAGTACTAACTTCAAACACACAATTGTACGAGAATCCCAAAAGACACTAAAATATGTGTGTAAAAATTAACTAAGAATCATACCGTTTGAGAAGTTGATGGCTGATTTAACACAATGCGAAAAAAGGGAAGAGTCAAAACCCTAGTTGATGATACTTGCCGAAAAATTGTCAAAATTTGACGTGGGTGATCGGGAAAGGGAAGGAAATAGTACGGGGAAAAGAATATTTGAACAAGAATGGGGAATTAGGGCTTAAAGTTGTAAGTTAAAGGGTCAAAATCATTTTGACCCTTTATATACCCCGATCGAGTCAACTTTACAGATTCTACATTGCGGGCCTACGAAACTCCGACTATGAGCCGTTGGGCTTCCTACAACTCATAGGTCATGGTTTCTTAGCAGACCCAAACACTTAGACAAATTCAGAAATCATACCTAGGTACTACGAATCCCACTTCCGACTCATAGGGGACCCTATAAATTGTAAGATTGGCTGGTAGTGTATGTGCCAACTTTAATCAAACACTATTTTGCTCTACGAGGCATGACTACGAATCGTAGTGTGCACTATAGCTCGTCGTCCTGTTCCTAGAGGCTGCTTTAGATGCCATTTTCTTCACACTTTCAGCACTTGATTCTCACCTGCAATCCAATATATCAAAGTAAACAAATCTTCAAACAACACAACTGGTTTAATGTCTTAAAAATCAAAACAAAAATCAACCCACTACTCAATTCAAACAACAAAAATAAACTTAAAACAAGCCAAAAATATGAAATATACTTGGGTTGCCTCCCAAGAAGCGTCTTGTTTAACATCGTGGCTCGACTAAGTCATCATCAATCATCATAAATCCTCAATGGTTCACGCCTCGCTCTTGAGCTCATCCGGTTCTTCATTGACTAGCAAATATAAAAAATAATCTCTGCATCTTTGACTCTAAACCTGAGTTTGTCGGAATCTATGTCCACCAGTGCTCTCGTGGTGGCCAAGAATGGTCTTCCCAAAATAATAAATACCACAAAGTCAACCTCATAGTCAAGAATCACGAAATCTGCTGGAAAGATAAACTTATCAACTTTCACTAACACATCAAAGAGAATTCTCTCTAGCTTCTTGATTGTTCTATCTGCCATGAGCAACCGCATTGTTGTGGCTGTAGGTGAACCAAGACCAAGCTTTTTGAAAATGGCAAGAGGCATCAAATTTATGCTTGCTCCGAAATCACATAATGCTCTTGCGAACTCTACATCACCAATGGTACAAGGATTGGTGAATGCACCGGGATCTTCCCTCTTTCAAACTAGGCATTTGGTCATGATAGCACTACATTATTGGAGCTCTTGTGAAAGCTCTTGGCTTACCATGTTCTTTTTCATCACCAAATCCTTCATGTATTTAGCATACTCGGGCATCTTCTCCAATTCTTCTAAAAGGGGGATGTTAAGTAGCAGTTGCTTCAAAATAAAAAGAAAATGTTTGAATTTACCATCCTCCTCCTTTTTCTTGAGTCATTGAGGAAAAGGTGAAGGAGGTTTTGGGATCATCTTTGCCTTTTTTTTGCTCTTTGACTTCTTCACTTTGCATCCCGTTGCTTTCTAAACATTCTTTGTCAACCTCAACCTTGTCATCGGTACCTTCTCACAAGCTTCATCGCCAACCACCGGCATTGGGGGATCTATGGTGCTTTTCCCACTTCTCATTATGACCTTTATACAGTGTCCACCATTTTATGGATTTTTAACCTTATTATTTGGCAAAGTGCCCTTTTGGCATTGATTCAATTGAGAATACACATGCCCAAATTATTGCTCTAACTGTTTAATGGCCACCGAATGAGATTCTATCTTTTGAGTGATATTTGAGCTATTCGAGTTCATCACTTTTAAAGTCTCATCTTGATGGTCGCCCCTCTTCAGCAATTTCTCAAACATTTTCTCAATCCTAGAATTTCTAGACCTGGCATCATGATTATGGGGAGGCACATAGGGACCATTCTTATATTCTTCTCTTCGCCCCCACTCGGCCTCCAGTACTATTTATCTTTCATAATAATCGCCACGATTATCTCTATACTCACCCTCTCTATTATAGTTCCGACCTTGATTTCCAGAACCTTGCCTCTAATTGTCCGAGATGGACCCTTGGGAATTGTTTTGGAAACCCACGCTTGATTGCTCACAAAGCAAGTATCTTCATCAAAGAAGGATTCGTCATACATGGGTGCCTTTGGAGTTTGGTGAGTCACCGCATGAACACTTGCTTGGTTTTGTTTCAATACCAAGTCCATACTTGTACGAAGTTGAACAAGTTGTTGGATAATCTCCTTATTTACCTTGGCTTACTCATTTTTGGTGTTCACCACATAAGAAGTTTCAGTTGCACCTCTCTCTCATTGGCCCCATGCTCTATTTGGTTTGACCACATGCTCCATTCTTTCGACAATTCGTGCAAAAGGTTGATCAAGAAACATCCCGCCCATAATGGTATCTGCACAAGCTTGACTATTCTCATCAAGAGCCCGATAGAAGATCTCTACTAAGGCATCATCAACAAATTTGTGATCCGGAACCATCCTAAAGCACTTGGTAAATCTTTGCCATGTTGTATTGATCGAATCACCTGGCAATTGCTCAAAGTTGTTGATTTGATCTTTGAGTTTAAGCTTTTTGGACCTCGGAAAATACCTCTCTAAAAAGGCTCTTTGTAGCTCAGCCCAACTTGTGATCAAACTTTGTGGGAGCTTTGAAAACCATATTTTTGCATTTCCAATTAGAGATATAGGGAACACTCTTAAACCAACTGTATCCATTGAAAGATTTTGTGTGCCCATCATACTCTTTCAAGCAAACGCAACATTATGGAGATGACTATGTGGATCCTCTGAAGGTAGCCCCGTAAACAAACCACGATTTGAAGTATTTGTAGAAGACCACTAGACACTGTGACCTTAGTGTCGGTCGGTAGTGGTGGCAACACTATTGCTCTTGTGACATCCATGGCCATAGGGTTCAACACATATTGATTCCAACCATAAGCATTTTAGTTGAAGTCCCTATAGTGTGGCCTATTCTCCCTTTGAGGTGGCTTTTCCTCTCTTACCACATCTACATCATGTTGACCAATAGCTTCATCAATCGCGATGTCTTTGTTTTCTTGAGCCACTCTTCTTGTAATTTGGTGGATCTCCAAGTTGATTGGAACAAAGGGATTGCCTTGGCTCCTTGTGTTGGGCATATAAATCGAATATGCCCTACAATATAAATCAAACAAAAAAAACAAAAATAAAAGTAAAATACAAGTGAATATAGAAATTAACACTTGAATTAATCACTAGTGAAATGAAGTCAAAAACCTAGTTGTATTCCCCGACAATGGTGCCACAAATTTTGATGTTCACGCTTTAACAGTAAAGCGGTCGCTATCAATATAAACCTAAGTAGAGGCTAGGGTCGAATCCATAGGGAATATGGGATTTACCAAATTGATTCACCAACAATCATTTCAAGTATCAATCGACTATATTCTCTAGAATGGGGGGGGTGATTTTGCAAATTAGAATGAAATAAATACAAAAACTATACTAATAATCACCAAGAGATAATCAATTTGAGGAGCAACTTGGGAATTGTGTTCCCTATGATTTATTAACACAATACCTTGTATAACATGATTCCTAATTGAGACATTGCAAGCAGGACAATAACTTAGGTTCTTCCAGCCCTCTTGTAAAGGTGAAAGTCGAATTTCACCATGGCACTTGGTCGGCAACCATGGTGTGCCAACTAACCGTTACCCATAGTACCAATTAGACTTTCTTTGGTCGAGTTTGGTTATTTAGATGAGAACACATTAATCGAATCCTTTCATCCATTTTCTTTTCCTATTCAGCACTACCTTGGTCAGGATCATGACACTAGGCGCGATTTGGTGTTGGCCACCAACAAGCAATCGGAAGGAAAATGGACAATACATGCAAATACCCAATCAAAGAAATGCAAATAATGTGAGTTATTAAAATCTAGCTACTCATGGTTCCTACTACCCCTAGTTGTGGGGGTTTAGCTACTCATAACTAAGGCTAAATCAGAAACAATGAATATAATAAATGTGGTTGAGAAATTACCCAAAGAAAATGAAGAACAAAAACCACCTTGATGTTGAAATCACAAGCTTGAAGAATGGAGTTTGATTAGAAGTTATTCAGATCCCCAAATTTGGTCTTCAAAGTAAAACCATAAGTATCTACACTAAACCCTACAAAAAGCTCTAAAAATATTCTCTAGAATCTCTCCCTCTCTGATATGAATAATAGTCCCCCATTTTAAAAACCTAACTTAAACTATTTATACTATTTACAAAAAGGACCTAAAAATGAGGAAGAAAAGTTTGGTTGGCAGCAGTTACAATTCGTAGAATGACTCGTAGGGTGACCTACAAGTCATAATCGGGCTTTCATAGTCATCACTTGGCATTTTGGATTCAACTGCTACGATCCATACTATGAGTCATAGTATGGTCTACGATTCGTACCCTAGGCTTGTATGGCTGACTTCAATTTCTTAGATTTTGATATAAGGAAGTCGTTAATCACTACAACTAGCTCCAACGACTCGTAGATTGGACTATGACTTGTAGTGAGTTTCGTAGATCATTAATTTCAACAAAATCTGCTACTTTTCCCCAAAATTAGGAAAACCTGCATTTTCTACAAAAAGAAACACAAAAATACATAAAAACCATAAAAAATCACTTTATGAACTTGCAAAATCCCTTGTTTTAGACATCAAGTGCGTTGTATTTTGACAGCACATTAGTTATCAGGACAATAAACATAGGATTACAATTGTTAAGTTTGTCAAATGAGTGTTGCTTAGTAGGTGCAGAGGATATGACACTGTGATCATTGAATCAAAACTTCCACTAAGTCTTCTTGCAGTGGGTATATAGCACGAATGATTATAATACAACTAGTACGGCGGTATCCATGTCTACATGGCTAGAATTATGGACTATGTGATCACGCCCAAACTACACCTCCAAATCAAGGTATAAGTGGTCATTGTCAAATATGGAACCTAACAATGGTTAGGGTCGATCCCACAAGAAATAAGGTTTAGACTTGGAATAACTATAAGCAATTAGATTGAATTAGTTGACTTATTTCTTGAAAGAGAGGTTTCTGTAAAATGCAATAAATAAACCTAGACTAGAGTCAAACCGTCAAATGCAAGTGGTGTGAAATTAGTGATCGAAGTAACTAGGGTATTGTGTTCCCTATAAATTCCTAACATGGTATAACCAGATAATCATAACCTTTTCTAGTGTGCACCATGCAGAAATGTTAAGTTATATTTTCCTAACCCTTTAATCCAGGTTTTAAGCAAATTTCACCACGTGATTCGATCCATCCCTGCGGTGTTGCATTACTAACCCTTACCTATCTCTCAGTACAACTATCCGTTCAAGTTGATTAGACGAGAGTAATCACATCGAATCTTGTTAATTATCCCCTATCCCATTCATTACCCCCATTATCAAGTAAGTAAGGATTAGGCAAGTTCTAACATTGACCACCATTAAAAATCATTCAAATTGAAGAGATAATTAATATACATGCACACACTTTCCAAGGATTATGAGTTATCCAATTTTCACTTTGTTAGTTCTTCATGGTTCTCACAACCCTAGTTATGGATTCAGCTACTCATATTTATTGTAGATGAAGAAATCATGTTATGGAATAGCATAATTAATCACTCACAACGATAAAGTGAAGAACACAAAATTTGAAATCTGCACAAGAAATCATGATGTTATACCTCGAATGTATAATCAAAAGTAATCTCCAAGAACAAAGTAATAATAACAAGTAATGAGTTCTTGTTGTTCTGATTGCTCTCCCTCTATAAAAAAAAAACCTAAAAAAAACCTATTTATAATAAGTTGAAATCAAATCCTAAATGAAATAGGAAACTAGAATCAAGAGTTCGGATGAACATAGTTATGGGTCATAGATGAAATCATTTCCTATGACTAACCTTCATAGATTGCAATGTGCAAAAGCTACCTTCCATATACGAACTCTTCTTACGGAACGTCTTCTGACTTATGGCCCGTAAGGGGGTTTCATTTATTCACTCTTCAGAAAATCTTCAAAACTCTAATCCTTAAGGCACGAACATATTTACGACCTATCATCCAACTTCTGACCCGTAGGAGTCTTCGTTTTACAATAGTTCAGCACTTAAGCATCATTTTTTATGTCTAGCATACGAATAAGTATACGGGTCGCCAACTTGTTTACAGCTCTAATTACACGTATCTCCAACATCTAAAAATCAGCCTTTTACTGGAGCTAACCCACGAACACATCTATGGCTTGTTGAATGAACTACGGCCAGTAGAAAGCTTCGTACATCACCAAAAAACTATAATCTGCTCATCCCTATTCCTGAAATCTTGGAAAAACAACACAAAAACACATAAAAACTATTAACATCACTTTGAGAACATATAACATTCTAAGTTTAAAGCAACAAAAGTGTCATATTTTTGTGGCACATCAACACTCTCAATGTAAAATTGTTGCTTGTCCTCAAGCGATAGACTCAATCTATATAAGCAATACAACAACACAAAGACGTCAACACATGGCATACATCATATCTCAATATATCATAGATACCAAACCAAGCTCATTATTGCATATACAAGATAGTTATCAAATAAACTCATGCAGATCAATACACGAAGTGCAACTATGACAAGTAAGGCAATCACATATGAGCAACAATTACCAAAATAGCATAAAATCAATAATCTAATTCAAGTGCCCTCACAAAAAAAAATTCACATGTTTCACTTAGAATGCCATGTTCAACTTCAAGACTCGGGACTGACAAAAATACTCGCACTCATAATAAACATTCAAACACTATGTTCAATACTGTAGGCTTACCCCTATACTCTTGACCTTGACATTTGGCTAGTTGACTTAGGAGCACTATATGACTTTCTTAGCTTGTAACATAGGCTCAGGGCCTTTGGTGTGACTCCGCGCTATTTTGGACTTTTTCCGCACCAACACTAACATTTTTCAACTCGTAGATAATTGTTTCTATTTCAAACCTTTTTCAAGTGCCTTCTTCAAATTTTTATGCTAGTTACTTTTTATGTTTGTCAATTCTTTTACCTTTTAGCTCATATCTTAGGTATCTCTTTGTTTTTCTGAATCACCATGCTTCCTTCCCCGTTTGATGTGATTTTCTTAGAACAACCACCCTCAACTTAGGCTTTTGGACTGAGTTGAGATGCACGATATCCAACCTATGAACCAGGGACACTTTTGATAGTCACCCTCAACTTAGACTTTTAGATTGAGTCGTGGTGCATAATATTCAAGGAGGGACCAAGGCCAATTTCAGGGTTACATAGAAAAAAAGGCTTGGTTACTTAGGTGAATACAAAGAAAAGGGTTCATGTAAGGCTGAAACATTAGGTTCAAGGGATACATAAAGCATTTGGTTGGTTATTTTAAGGTTAAGTGGACTAATATGAACAATGACCAATGATCCTTTCCTAACCAACTAACCCATAGTCTCAGTCAGAGTAATAGGAGAAGTTCTGAATTGACTCACAGTATAAGAATTATGCAACAAAACTCATACATATTTGGCACTGAATACACTATCAACCTAGACTCTCAAATCATGTTTTATCACAATTAAGTCCTAACTAGTCAGAAAACACATTGTCAATCACTGATTTCACATGGTTGTTATCACAACTACATAACAACACATATTTAAAAATAGAGGGTAACATATGCCATAGATATTGGTACAATATGCTGCTAATACTACTTACACATCCTGAACATGCTGGTTTGGTTGAAAATAAATGTTCTTAGGGAGAGATCCGTATGTGATAACGTAATTGAATCATGCAAAACACCTTGTTGTCATAATTGAAGCATGGGTTTCTAAAATCCTAGAATATTCACTCATCTATAAATCAATTAGTCAAATATTTAGACCCAGCTTAGTAGATCTACTCTCATGTTTGCACATCCCCAACACCTCTCTACCTCTATTGATTAAGTTTCTAATTTTGTTGTTGTTTGGTGAATCTCAATTTTAATCATTGTAACCCCCCAAGTTGAACCTACAATTGCCTAATTCAATGAAATAGTTCACCTCTCAAACCACCATTCCAAGGGAAATTTGACCCTGACTATAATGTTGGGTAATATGTTAATGATGACTGTTCCTGCTTCCTCTGAGTAATAGGATTGAGAGATCATCAAAAATGGCGTCGTTGCTGGGGAGTGGTGCTAGTTTGTGACTGAATTCTTCGTTAGATTTAGTTCTTGTAGTTGAAAGTATTTTCCTATTTTTCTTGTTTGTTTCATTGTGGATAAAACAGGTGTTAAGATAGAGGATGATGAAAGTGTCCATGCTGATAATGTAGCGAATGATTTTTAGAATGTCGACTAGGACCAAGTGAGGAGTACTAGATCCATCCGGCTACCCCTATTGACTGGAGGAACTATATGTCACATCACTAGCATGATGTTACGACTACGTCAGTTGAAAGGTTTGTTCGGAGGACTCACCCATGAGGATCCCTAGGAGCATCTTAGGAACTTCATCGACATGTGTGTACTTTTCAATTTCTGGGGAGTCTCATCAGGCTGAGGCTCTTCCCATTCTCTATCACTTGAGAAGCATTGAGGTGGCTAGTTGAGCTTCCTCAGGACTCGATCACTTCATGGGAGGAACTCGAAGATGTGTACCTTGAAAGATTTTTCCATCTTTTGAAAATGGTTAAGCTGAGAAGAAGTGAGGACTTCAAAAGAATTGATGGTGAGCCATCACATGAGACATGGTTGAAGTTCCAGAGAGTCTTGCTTCATTGCCCGAACCATGGAGTCCAGGACCACCTAATGTTGTAATACTTCTACATAAGTCTTGATGCAACGAACAAAGGTGTGGCTAAAATGTTGGTATGAGGTGGAATTATGAAGCAAACTTTTGTTGCTGCTCTTGAGATATTAGATGACATGACCAAGATTAATCGAGCTTGGTATACAAGGAATAACCTTGTATCCTCTATGCACAGGGGTCCGTCCAAAGAGAAACTTGATAAAGATCAAGAGAGAGATGAAAACATGGTCAAAATAATGACTCAGCTGGATCTCTTGACTAAGAATATAATGGGAGATAATAAAAAAAGTGTTAATGTTGCAACTACTGCTAGAGATGTGGTGTATGATAGTGTACTATATGTAGAAGGATATAACGAAGAGGTACATTATGTGGGTTATCAGATGATGGGTTCTCGACTTGGTTTTCAATGGCCCCTCAGGAATCAAGGCTAGAACAATGGTACCGAATGGCGAGATAGAGCACGGTTAGAACAACCTCAAGTTAGATATTGGAGAGATCGTGGTAGAGCAAAGTATAGGTATGTTCCACCCATCATAGGGAGAAGGTTACTGACCCTGTGGTGAACCCGAAAAACTTTTTGATTGAGGACATGTTGACCCAAATCTTGAATAAGATTGAGGCCTCTAACAAAGTTTTAAATGAGATTTAGTCCGATTTTCCATAGCTAAGTCAAACTATGACTTCACTCTCATCTTCTATTAATCACTTGGATACGCAACTTGGTAATATCTCAGCCCATCTCAACCAAAGGCCTAAAGGAGGATTGTTTAGTGACACAATACCTAACCCTAAGATGCGGACCAGTAGTGTTTAGCTCTCATGACATGCAGCGATATAATTGTAGAAGGTTTTCAGACCACACCTGTAGTTGAAGAAGGTGAGAAAGAATTGGAAGAAGAAGAAGGCGATGTCAGTGCTAATGATAATGATGATCTAGATGTGAATGAAAGTGACGAGACTCTTGGCAATCCCAAGGCTAGTCAAAAAGAGAAAGTTGGGGGTGATGTTGTCACTGCTAAAAGAGTAGCCCCCAAGAATTCAAATCTAGTTGTGAAGTTGAAAGCTCCTTAGGAAGATCGATCCTTCATTCCCCCAAAGGTTGAAGAAGAAAGAGGAGGATACAAAGTTTCAAGTGTCCCTTTAGTTGAGGCGATAACTAAAATGCAGGGTATGCTAAATTCATGAAGGAATTGGTAACCAAGAAGAGGACCTTGGAGTGTGAGACGATTGACGTATCTCATAATTGCAGCGCTATCTTGAAAAATAAACATAGTTGCTAAGAAAGAGGAAGGTGTATTCACAATTCCCTTCACTATTAGAGCTTACAAATTTAGCAAGGCATTATGTGATTTAGGTGCAAGCATAAATCTCGTGCTCTTAGCCATATTTGAGGAGTTGGGGCTAGACATACCTTCGCCAACAACGATGTGGTTGCTTATGGTCGACCGGTCCATCAAAACACCAGTTAGAATTCTATATAGTATTTTGGTGAAGGTAGACAAGTTCATACTACTAGCTGATTGTGTGATCTTGGACTGCGAGGTAGATGTGGATATACCCATTATCTTAGATAGGCCATTCTTAACTATCAGAGGGGCTCTGGTGGATGTTGAGAGAGGGGACTTAAGGTTTAGGGTGAATGAAGATAAGGTCATGTTCAACATTTATGGAACCTTGATGCTGGCAAAAGACCTCCAAGTGGTATTGGTAATAGATCGAACATGGGTGACTTGAGTATAGGACGAACTATGTCGTGCCATAACGTTAACTATGGCGCTACTTAGGAGGCAACCCAAGGTGAGTATGTAAGCTTTTCTATTTGAATAACGGGTCAGGTACATGACAAGGGGGAAATTGAT
This sequence comes from Solanum medicagineum, assembly GCA_026153255.1. NCBI lineage: Eukaryota > Viridiplantae > Streptophyta > Magnoliopsida > Solanales > Solanaceae > Solanum > Solanum medicagineum. Next base: position 22,122 of record JAPFFP010042848.1, read on the forward strand.
ATGGAATGCTGAAAGGGCGATCAGATAAATTAGTTCAATGGATCACCAAGTTGAGATGATGATCGTCAATTTGACTGCCTTTTAAACTCGTGTGATGGCTCTTGAGGTGTTACCAAATTAAGTGGTCTAAGTTGCAAGTCAGCGAATCGCTGAACCAATTGAGTGATGGTCAATTTCACCGCCTTTTTTGACTGGAGTTAAGGCTTGATTTTTGTTAAAAAAGGATGGTCTCCAGCACAATCAGCGTACCGCAGAAAGTGTGGTGGAGTGAATCGACATCGCTGACTCCTTATGCCTAACCGACATATTAAAGGCTTTTCGTCTCCATATTCCTTCCTTTTCACTTCCTTTTCAAGACAACCCCTCCCATAGTATATTTTCTTGCATTTTTCTTTGATTGAACACTTCTCATCAACAAGAATTCCAGTTGGGAAGCTCTCATCTCTAGTTCATCATCAAAGAGGTGTGTTCCGGCCATTTGCTTTAGTTTCTTTTTGAAGAATGGTATTGAAATGATGAGGGCATGACAAGGTTTTTTTGAGCTTTTTAATCATGGTTTGTGGTTGAAATCTTTGTAAGAATCATGTGGTTGATGTGTTTTTGTGATTCTAGAACCCTATGCTTTATGTGTGCTTCGTTTATTTGGGTTTTTGATTCATTGGATAATCATGAAATTCAATGTGCATGTGTTGTGGGCTAGGGCTAGATTTGATAAATATGTTGCCAAAAGGTTGAATGTTTGTAACACCCCTTATGTTTATAGGCTTGGGAAACTGGGAGTTAAGATTTTTGATAACAGGTTGATCGTACGAGCCACTCTACGGCTAGTAGATGCATCCATGGATCATAGGTGCACTCATGGAAAGTGCCCATTAAAATTAGAAAATTGAAGAAATTTTGTTAGTTGACTTACGAGTTAATAGACGGACTATATAAACGACCCTGGCCTGTCAATAGGTCTCATAGGTGAAGGCCTTGAGGAACCAAAAATTTGTCTGAGTCTGAGGTCTCACTACAAAGGGTTCTACCACCCGTAAGTTCATCCACGAGCCACGCTACATGTTCATGGGTCAAACGCTGCAATTTTAGTAGCTCATCTTTTGTGACACCCAGTTCTACGAGGCATAATACGAGTTGTAAATTATCAACGGCCCATAGAAGAGGTTTCGAAGATGACTCTGATAGTTTTTAATGAAGGGTATTTTTTACTTTTCCAATCCATCTATGTGACACCCCGTAACTTTATTCTCTTGTGTATCCATGTTTCAAGCCTCATTTGGTCAGGTTTGGGCTGTATTAGGTTCATGGGAGACTCCTAGTACCTAACGAGTCCAAGACTTCTCTAAGGGTTGAGTTTTGGGTGAAGGTTGCATGTGTCAACTTTAAACTAGCATAACTCTTAGCATATTTAGAACTGGGTAACCCATGACATGTCAAATGAAATACCTTTGAGTTAGCTTCGCAACTCACTTGGTTTCACCTTATTCCGATGTTGGCTGAAGGAGTTATGACCATTTTCGTGAGACCCTCCTATGCAGTGAAGCCCCAAGGGCACCCATACGAGCAATGTGGCTTTTTGCGGATCATGGGAAATGTTTGGGGCTATAAAATGGCGTGGTGAGGCTAAGTATTGGTCTATGACCAGTAACACGGGTCGTATGACTCACCACTAGTCGTGAGGAGGGGAGTGGAGGTGTTTTAGGAGGCCTGGCTAAGCGTGGGTGGCATTGGAAGCTAAGGTATGGGCCATGACTGCCTTTTACAGCTCGTGTGAATGGGTACGTGACATGGCACCTAGGCGTATGGTGGGAAGAAACATTTTCTTGTCTATTTGAGGTGGGACGGACCAGTAAACGGTCTGTGAAAGTGGCCGTCAAAGTGACGTCGACGCTAGCTTTTTCTCAAGTGTTCCAGTTCCATTTTTCTGTCTAAGTCTTGTCTCATGGGCTCTCCACACGACCCATGGAGTGCCACACGGCCAGTGAAATCTCCAGTGAGATGACACTTTGCCGATTTTTCCATTTGTTCACTAATGGCATTATTCGTAAATTTTAATTATTCTATTGACTTTTGTAGACTTCCAATGCTATCTTAACCTTCCTAAAAGACCTAAACAATATCCCAAAGGATCAAAATCATTACTTTCATCTCAAATACGCTCTCAATTCTCTCAAAATCCTCCATAAATCCCCAATTCAATTTCAAGAAAACCCAAGAATAAGATTGGATTCAAAGATCATTTCTAAGCCTCCATTCTTCCCAATTTCAATTCCAAGCAACCCTAGACCTAAGGTATGTGGGTTTCTTTCATGGGTTCCTTTCACCCATAATACCCTAGCTTCCTTTTCCTAAATTTCATGATTTAAAGTTGAGTTTACAAATGGGTTACTAGTATGAATATGTCTATGAACTATGTCAAAGCTATGTAAAGTTGTGACTATTTTACTATGTTGTGAGCTATATATCTTGGATCTATTGTAAGTTTTGATGAGGGGTTTTGATGTGAATGTCTTGGGGGTGTTGCAAGGTGTTGATTAAAGGTTTTATCACTGATTTTCCTGCATGATTTCATCTCTAAATTGCAAGCTCTTTTACCCCCATTACACACCCCCAAGGTGTTTGATAAAATGTCCATTTATGGTTTATTGAGGAATTGAAGGTCCAAAGCATGTCTTATGTTATGAATGATGTTATGATGATGAAGGAAGAGTATGTATATGATGTTATGATGATGAAGGAAGAGTATGTATATGATGTTATGATGATGAAAGAAGAGTATGTATATGATGTTATGATGATGATAAAATGAAAGTATGTATATGATATCTCTCTATATAGTGTTGGATTGACCATAGCCAATTGAGGGGTATGTCTCAATCACCATGGGAGGTAGGGTGTGACCGTCCTCTAATCTATCAAGGGGTTTGTACCTGGCACCAGGGTGATGGGGCGGCATCATCACTAACCTATCAAGGGGTTTGTACCTTGGCACCTAGGCGATGGGGTGGCATCATCACCAACCTACCAAGGGGTTTGTACTTTGGAAATCTAGCTTAGTCTTTCTACACATATGCTATCCTATAAAAGCATGTTTTACTTAAGCATTGATCATACATGCAATATTGTTATATTATGTCTATTACCTATTGTTATGCATTTTGATTATGACGCCTATGTCTTGTTGCGTTGCATCCTACATACTTAGTACATTAAAACGTACCAACGGATACTCTATGCCTAGATGATGTTACCATGTAGGAACCGGAGCTCCATTTGGTCATCATCCTCCTCCACGTGCCTAGTGGTATCCATTCACGCTACTTGGTGAGTCCTCATGTGCGAGGGCAATATCTATGCTCTTAAGCAATGTATTAAAGACTATCCTTCTTTTTGGTATACTTTTATTATGAGGGTGAGCCCAGTTTCTTGTCTTGGCCCCCATTAAGTCCTATGGTAGAGGTGTTGTTGTGCAAGTTATGTATTATGCTTGAGCTTTGATTTACTTATGATATTCAAGCTATTTAAATATGAGTCTCTCCCATAGTCCCAATTCCCCTTATTTATGTTTCTTACATTGTTTTGTATTGCTTCCGCGACCAAAGATGTGTAATGATATGTACGAGGCTTGTTTGGGGTTCCTTCGGTTTCCCCATTCACCGATCACGTCTAGGCACTATGCTTGGGTCGTGACAATCTAAGTCCTAAACTATGTCGTTTTGGCTACTCTAACTACCCTAACTGACTTGACCTCGATAAAGTCCTCTCCTGTCTCATTCAAAGCTTTTAATTCCCAAATTTTTCTCAATGGTTCACAATATTTCTCTCTCTAAGTCAAAGGTTAAAGCTAAAGCTTGAAGGTTTGACTAAGGATTTCCAAATTTTCTTCTTACATTCTAAGGATTCTACTTATGTTGTGTAGGATTTTATTCACGGATTAGGTTCATCTATGAAGACTTACAAGTCTTGGACCGAAAAAATTAAGACAGGCAGAAAAAACATAGGGGCGCGTCACGGAGGTAAGGCGGAATTGCCACTGGAAATTGCATTTTCTGCACAAACGAATTCCATGAAAATGGGCGTAAATTCTTCATACGAACTCAGAAAGAGGTGAAACCAAGTGAGTTGGAAAGCTAATTCAAAGGGCTTTAAGTTGGAGGTCGTGGGACACCTAGTTCTTTGTGTGCTAAGAGATATGACCCTTCAAAGTTGACCCCCCTAAATAGCGTTCTTTGTAATTTTTGAATTTTGATACGGTTGCTCTAAAATTCGGGTTAGACCCATCACCCACTCAATTTGACCCCCTAAACAAGAATATGAAGTCGGATTTTCAAAATAACAAACAAAGTTTTAGATATATAGAAATTACGATTTTGGGTACTTTCGAGGCACATTCTCGGGCACTTTTGGGGTCGTTACAATATCTCCCCCTTGGGAACATTCGTCCCCTAATATCCAAGAAATGTACCAAAGAAGAGTAATCATGAAGAGGTCAGCCCCAACAAGAATGCAACAACACACTTTGAAACACCATTTTCAAAACCCTTAACATAAGTGTAAAATCATCATAAACTTGTCAACTTAAACATGAACGCACATGAATGACATAAGGGCTGAAACATAAGACTTGGAATCATAGAAAGGACTTGGAATGTCATCATAAGCTTGAATAAAGTGAAACAGATATAGATATTGCTTCTTCATGTCCACACCGGCTCTCCGAGAAACACATACAATAGACAACTCTTCCAAACAGCGTTGACGAACACTACATCATTATCAATCAATTTTCTCGACTCATCCATCCAACACCTCCACCAGGACCTCCTTCTAAGCCAACTTATCCTCCACCTCACCCACAACTTCAAAGAGGTCTATAGCACCAGGGTTACCAACACATCCCCTCAACCTAGAAGCATGACAAGCCGGATAAACCATACCTCTACCATAGGCAATTCCCAAACTTATGCAACCTTACTAACCTATCTCTACAAGCTCTAAGGACTCATAATACTCAACTCGATTATCAACCTTGAATACACCTAGCCCACTTGGTACCATAACCACCATCTCCTCCTTGAGAGACAACATCCACTCTATCATCTTCTCACCCAAAACTTCCAACCCTAATAAAGCGGAACCAAGGCCTTGCCTAATCTAGACCTCTTAACCAAAGAAGGTTTGGGACCATCAAGAACACTATACTACCATGCTCAACTTCCTTCAACCTAACCCCTTATCTAGCCAACTGATTTACCCCATTAGTCTACTCTTTGCCACCATTATCCCATATGTTAGGCTACCTATAGCACTCCACTTAGAGTACCAACCACAACATTACCTTACCTGGAAAACTAATACACACTCATACCATATTCCTTAAGAAGTTCTAACCACCTTCTTTCTACTCTCAATGCCCACCTATCATACTTAGTAAACAACATCTCATCCTCTAAGACTTGCAACACTACCCCCTAAATAATTCACAAGCTCTAAACAAATCAATACCCCATCATAGAGACCACCACAAACATATCAAGGTAGGGTTTTAAGACCCTAATCATGAAACCCATAAACACAACACATGCATAAGCCATCCAAACAACTCCACTGATATCCAAATGCTCACTCCTAGTCCGAAAAGGACACTTAGGGATATCACCTACCCTCATCCTCACTTGGGGACGAATCTCGAACCAAAGATCTATCTTAGAGAAGTACTAACCCATCGTAATTGACTAAATAGGTCGACCATCCTCACCCATCTTATTATACCTTATGGGTTCCACACTCATTAGAAACATGTATATAAGTAGCCTAAACTACCCCAAGACCCTCGACACAATAAGCTAAGTTGTTATCCCACAAGAATACTTATAATATGCATGTACATACTTTCAAAGAGGCAATAGTCATTTTTCCAAATCATTTCAATGCACAATTGGGCTTATAAGCCAAGCACCACTCATAATAATTCATACTTAGGCTCAACTACCAAAATTGTAATTTCATAGTCATAATACTCATGCATAGGAATAACCTATTCATAAACAAATTGGTGCAAGCAACCAAAATGCTTAAAGGGACAAAATAAATGACATATATGTGATCACAATATTGTCATAACCAACCTTTTATCAAAATCATACCATAAAACGAAATTGAGCTTACACATAACATAATTTTTTCAAAATAATCTGTGTACATGAATACATAGGCTATGAACAATGAGGAAACTGACATGGGTAATTAAGACTCCATTTAAAATCAACATTTATGATATGAAGTTGAAGTGAAAACATAATTAATTTCGTATTTAAATACATTGTGGAATCTCTCATGCATAAATGACTTCTAAAGGGGAAAATGCATACTTATAACTTCATAAACCCAAAGTAAATCCTCATATAGCGGTTTAAATCACATTAAAATCATCGAATAAACACTACCCATGCATTAATAGAATTTTAGGAATCATAATACTCAAATCCCAAATTAAAATAAGTAAAATACATGTAGGTTTTCTTGAAAATAAATTTTTGAAAAGGGCTTAACTTCATACTTGCATAATCATAGATAATTTAATGAATTCACAACATACTTGATAGCCTATATTCATCATGAAGTCACTTGACTTGTAAAACATGTATGTGTCTTAAGAATTCTTAACTTGGCATTTCATCAAATACTTGGTGGGCACATATGAGGACATGTTCAAATCATGCAAAATGCAAGAGTATAGATCATGAAATAATGAAGTCAATGCATTTTAAAATCATATAAATCAGCCCACCAACATCTTGGTAAAACCCCATTATGGTAACTTGTAAATCATATCGAAACTTCATAATAGTTCATAGACTTCATAGCTTGAATCATATATAGTCTCAATAGACAAAGATCACTTCATAGTATAATTTCAAAATAGATATTTATGCATATTCAACAATATTTGACAAAATCCCAACATATTTTATGCTCATATTTCATAATAATAGATACCCACAAGAAATACATCTTGAAATCATGCAATATTTTGTAAAAAGGAAAATTGGGCTTTATGGGTGTATGGAACCTATGAATGAAACCCACCTACACATGAATCCTACTAGCACCAAGGGATAACACAAGAATTAGCAACTCCCAGACCTATCAAATCACCCTACTCAAAATGTCGATCACAACATGGCCTTACCTAGGGTCAACTAAGTCATAGGAGCAACAATAGAAGAGAACATACTCACAATCCCCGGTAATAGCCCACTAAACTCAAGAGGCTTCTAAAAGCCGAAAGTCAAGGTCTAGGATAATACCTAATCACCTTTATCTTACTAAAGTCCACCTTAATACCATCACCAGGCACCATGCAACCTAGGAAGGCATCATCTTACCACCAAAATTCCCATCTCTCCTACTAGTACCCAACCTTCTTCCTTGAACTCGTAGTACTACCCTCAAATGATTCACATGCACTACCTCATTAGGGGAGGAACTACATTATCATTACCAAAACCACCATAGACCTATTAGGCTAAGGACTAGAGATCTTACTCTTGAGACTTATAGGCATAATTGGTGTACTAGTCAAACCAAGGGACATTACCCCAAAATTCAAAATAGCGGAAAGGACATTCAAAGCCTCATCACAACCAACAATAATTCTATAGACAAAACAACTTAGGTTCAACACCTCCATTTCTCATAAGATGACAAATGCAACCCTTTAGAGACCAATTGTACCTTAAGTCAAGAATGGACCTACCTCCCTTGCTACCACTTGACAACCTCCCGCTTGAAGACAGGTTTATTAGGGAGTCGGATTCTAACTCTATGGGTCCCACCATCCATGGAGACACAACATGCATGCAACTATTCCATCCCAAGTACAACATCAAAATCCACCACATCAAATCCAATGAGCCACAAAGCAAGACCTAATGCAATACAAACCCAAATCAACACCTATGAACTTTCGAGCAACAATATACCCAACCAACAGAGTAGACACAAAAGATCCACACAACCATGTGGGCACACAAGAAGCCCCGCCATCAACTAAAAGAATAGAGAAGAAATAGTGAAACTCGGATCCGTTAAAATCAAAACCTTCTCCTTCCTCCTTGAAGCGGCATGATCAACTAAAACAAAAAAGAACATTCATTAGACGGGAAAGCCCTATCTCACTTCTAAAGAACAACATAGACCATGAAGAAGGGAAACATTTCTTAAAACATCTCACAGCCTCCTACTCATAGTTGTGGTGCACAACACAACCATGTATAAGACTCTAATCGACGTGTTGTGTTGGACTCCGAGGATTGATCAACCTAGTGCTCTGATACCAAGTTTGTCACGACCCAAGACTAGGACCTAGATGTGATCGGCGATTGGGGAACCCGAAGGAATCGCAAACAAGCCTCACAACATATCATTACACATCCTTGGTCGCGGAAGCAATATAAAACATCAAAAAAAACATGAACAAGGGGAAATGGAACTAAGGGAGAAAGAGAGAGTTTAATGCCTAAATAACATAGATGTGTCAAAGCTCAAACACTTTACATAACTTGTCCAACAACACCTTAAACATAGATACTTAGTGGAGGCCAAGACAAAGCAACCGGGATCACCCTCATAGTTAAAATATCAATAAGGAAGAAGGAATCAATACATGACATAAGAAACATAGACCAACGTCCCCGGAATGGAGGACTCATCAAAGGCTAGCTTGAACAATCCATCTAGCCACAAGAAGTATCAATAGGAGCTCCGGTTCCTACATGGTAACATCATGTAGGCATAGAGTATGCGTTAGTACGTTTGAATTTACTAAGTATGTGGGATACAATGCAACAAGAGATACGCTTCATAATCCGCATGCATAACAATAGATAATAGGCATGATATAACAATATGACATGTATGATCAATGCATAAGTAAAACATGCTTTAAGTAACCCATGCTCACATAGGATATCATATGTGTAGAAGAGACCAAACTAGATTTCCAAGGTATGAACCCCTTGGTGGGTTAGTGATGTTTCCACCCCATTACTTAGGTGGTCGAGTACTAACCCTTATCTAGGTTGATGATGATGCCACCCCATCACACTAGTGGACGAGTACTATCCCTCACCTAGGTTGATGAGTACTAGCACCATCTAGGTTAGTGATGTTGCCACCTCATCAATCAGGAGGATAAGTGCTAACCCTCATCTAGGTTGATGAGTACTAACCCCTATCTAGGTTAGTGATGTTGCCACCCTATCACTAATGTGGATGAGTACTAACCCTTATCTGGGTTATTCGGACGCTAGACCTCCCGGATTGGGCATAGTCTATGCAACACTTTATATAGGATTCATCATAGGATCTAATGCAATACTTCATATAGGAATAATCATATACATAAGCTCATCTCATCATCATAACATTATTCATATCATATCTCATCCTTTGGACCTTCATCCCTCAAGAAACCCTAGTCGGACATTTTTTCAAACACCTTGGGGGTATGTAATAGGGGTAAAAGGCCATGCAATTTACAGATGAAATCATACAATAAAATCCATTGTTAAACCATCAATCAACACCTTGCAACATCCCCAAGACATTCACATCAAAATCCCTCATCAAATCCAACATTAGAACCAAGATTTGAAGCTCAAGACATGCTAAAGCAACCATACTTTCATGGACTAAAATCACTGAGCAGTAAATTTCTCAATATACAAGATCCACATGTAAAATCAACTTTAAATCATGCAACATTTTGTAAAAAGGAGACTTAGGCACTATGGGTGAAAGGACCCAATGGTTCAACACCACATACCTTAAATTTGGAGAACCCTTGAAGAAGATTGGAGATGGAGACTTGAAGCTTGAGTGAGATCCTTGAAGGAATCCTTAAGATTGGTCTTGAGTATGGGACTTGAATTTAGGGTGAAATATGAGTCTAAGTATTTGAGTGAATATTGGGGAATGTTTAGGATGATATGATGGTGAAATAAGGCTAAGTATATGTATTGTTAAGTGTGGGAACCCTTATACCCAAGACTTACAAGTCTTGGACCGAAAAAATTAAGACAGGCACAAAAAAACCTTGGGGCACGTCACGGAGGTAAGGCAGAATTGCCACTGGAAATTGCATTTTCTGCACAAATGAGTTCCACAAAAATGAGCGTAAATCCTTCATCCGAACTTAGAATGAGGTGAAGCAAGTGCGTTGGAAAACTAATTCAAAGGGCTTTAAGTTGGAGGGTCATGGGCCACCTAGTTCTTTGTTTGCTAAGAGATATGCCCCTTCAAATTTGACCCCCTAAATAGCGTTCTTTGCAATTTTTGAATTTTGATACGGTTGCTCTAAAATTTAGGTTAGACCCATCTCCCACTCAATTTGACCCCCTAAACAAGAATATGAAATCGGATTTTCAAAATAACAAACAAAGTTTTAGATATATAAAAATTACGACTTCTGGTACTTTCGAGGGACATTCTCGGGCACTTTTTGGGGTCATTACATTAGTACATAGATATCAAGGACTAAAACATAAAAGTTGTTTTCCACCAGCCAATCTCTGTAATTTGTGCCTCCACAAGCTTGAAAACCTCTTATCCTTATACTATTATGCAAGAATGTTCGAAGTACCCTAATCTCACTCTCTCTTTATCTGTAAAACCTGAGTGAATGATATGTACAATATCCTTTTCAAAATTCTTAAATAGTTCATCCAAAATTAAGAGATTTCATGGACCAAGTTGCCACTCGGCAGTTAAGGTCGGCTATCCCGAGCACTTCGGCGATATGTCGAATGTGCATTTGACCGTTTTCCTATGCATCTCCTTGAAGGCTTAAGTCTTTGCAAGATTAGGTTATGATCTATTACTCTGCGGATCATGCTCGGTGATACACTGAATTTCTTTCTATGTCATCTTTTCGTCATGAGCTTAGGTTCTTGAGTTCTGCAACATTACGCGGTCTCTCTAGCCATTCGACGATACACCAAATATGCTTTTTGACTTCGATCCTGACCGCCTTCCTAGCATGAACGTTAGACTTGGTTGCTAAAATATTAGGAAGTCTCACTGAGTATTAGGCGATATGCCAACCAGGTCGGCGACTCCACTTTGTCCGCGTTTCTCACAGTTTTGCTCCTTTTCAAAGATTTGTTGAGTATTATCGAGTTGTGCACTTTTAGCTCCATTCCTACTATAACACATGCATATTAGTTAGTATTTGGAACATAATAGCACACTGAGGATAATATTTCTTTGAATTTTAAGCCTGAAATGAGTCCGAGATATGGACTCATCAATACCCTAACTTAAGGGTTAAAAATTATTCACAAGAAAAGCATTTTGGGTGGACTTCACCCACAGACCACAAGAACGAACAATACAACAAGCGTGCATATTCACTTAAGGTATTATCAGGATCACAACAATATCTCAATTTAAGGCTATCTATCAAGTATTCAAGATCAAAATTGAGATAATACGCTATAGAATTCAACCTTTGGGCAACATAATTATTAAATCTATCCCTATTTTATAGCACATGCATAGTCAATTTCATGATTTTCAAGTGAATCAAAAACCCAAATAAACTATCACAGGTGAATTAAAGGTTTTTAGAATCATAAAAACACATTACCCACATGATTTCTAATAAGATTTCAACCATAAACTATGATTAAGAAGCTCATAAAATCCTGATCAAGCCTTCATTTCAAGACCATTTTTCCAAAATGAAGATAAAGCAAAGGATCAAAAACATGCCCTTACATGATGTAATAATAATGAGAACTCTATAATAGATTTTGTTGTTGAACTTTTTCACACCAAGAGAAACATTGTAATAAAAGACTAAAGGAAGTGTTGGCTTATAAGGGAAGTGAAAAGGAGGGAATATGAAAAGTGAAAATCCCAAGGCATTTGAAAAGCTTTTAAAAGGTCGATCAGGTGCGAGGAGTCGGCAATGCTAATTCACACTGCCTAACACTTTCGGTAGTATACCGATTGTGCTAGTGGCCACCTTTTATTGACAGAAATCAAACCTTAACTCTAGTCACAAAAAGTGGTGAAACTGACCACCGCTAATACACATCAGTGATTCGCCAAATTGCAACATAGATCACCTAATTTGATAGCATCTTAAGAGTCGTCAGCAAACTCAAAATGTAGTCAAATAGGTTGTCACCATCTTAACTCGGTGATTCAACAATTAGCCCCTTTGCATCACCCTTTCGGTATTCCAAATCTATTTCTCCCTTTTCATGTATCTGCACAAAACAACACCCATTTTTTGAAAAGAAAAGCGTAACTACTCACCTTGGGTTGCCTCCCAAATAGCACCATAGTTAACGTCGTGGCATGACATAGTTCCTCCTATCCTCAAGTTACCCATGATCAGTCTATCGCTGACACCACTTGAAGATCTTTCGTCATCTTCAAAGTTCCACAAATGTTGAACATGACCTCATCCTCATTTACTTTGAACCTCAAGTCCCTTCTCTCAACATCCACCAGGGCCCTTCTAGTAGTCTCTCAATATTTACTAGGGCCTTTCTGGTAGCCAAAAATATCCTACCTAAAATGATGGTCATTCACATCTACCTCACAATCCAAGATCAAAATATTGGCTGGTAATATGAGCTCGTCTACCTTTATCAAAACATCATATAGAATTCCATCCAGTCTTTTGATGGACCGGTCAACCATAAGCAGCCACATCATTGTTGATGAAGTTGTATCCAGTCCCAACTCCTCAAATATAGCTAAGGGCATGAGATATATACTTGCACCTAAATCACATAGCACTTTGCTAAATTTGCAAGCTCCAATGGTGCAAGGAATTGTGAATGCTCCAGGGTCCTCTATCTTAGCAACCAAGTTCTTTTTGAAGATACCATTGCAATTATCAGACACTTCGATTGTCTCACACTACATGTTCTATTTCTTGGATACCAACTCCTTCATGAATTTAGCATACCTTAGCATTTCAGTTATTACCTCAATCAGTGGGACATTTATGGAAAAAAGATTGAATACAGAAAGGAATTTTTGAAACTTTGTATCCTCCTCTTTCTTCTGCAATCTTTGAGGGAATGGAGGATCGATCTTAAACTGAGGAGTTTTCAATTTCATAGTTGAATTGGAAATTTTGGGGGATGCTTTTTAGCATTGACAGCATCACCCCTAACTTTCTCTTTTTCACTACTCTTAGGATTTCCAAGAGTCTCCTTACTTTCATTCACAACCAAGTCACCATTATCATTAGCACTCATAGTGCGTTCCTCTTCTTCCAACTCTTTCTGACCTTCTTCAACCACAGGTGTTTGCTGAGTACCTTCAACAACTTTATCGCTGCATGTCATGATAGGCAAACAATGTTGGTCCATACTCTTTAGGTTAGCCACAATGTCACTGGGCAATCCTTCTTTTGGTGTTTGGTTGAGATAGGCTAAGATATTACCCAATTGAGTCTCCAAATGCTTAATAGAGGCTGAATGTGAAATCATAGTTTGACTTATCTGTGAAAAATTGGACTTCATCTCCTTTAAAGCTTTATCGGAGGCCTCAACCTTGTTCAAGATCTGAGTCAACATGTCCTCAGTCTGAAAGTTTTCTAGGTTCACCACAAGTTCAATAGCCTTCACCCTATCGTAGGGTGTAACATACCTATCTCTTGATCCATCACAATCTCTCCAACCTCCAACTTGAGGTTATTCTAGCCATCCTCTATCTCTTCAACTAGCACCATTATTCCAACCTTGATTCTTGGTCGGCCTAAGAAAAGTCGACCAAGAATCCATCATTTGATTACCCATATAATATACCTCTTCACTATATCATTTTTCATATGGTACATTGTCATACTCCACATCACCAACAACAGCTACTACATTAACAATCTTTCGGTTACCTCCTATTACATGCTTAGTCAAGAGATCTAGTTGAGTTATCATTTTGACTTGTTTTTATACCTCTCTCTCTATCTTTAGAAAGTAACTCCTTATGAAGCCTAAGTGATCCTTTTATTGCTGCTGCTAGGTCAAGAAACATGAAGAGAGAAAATGAGGAAAGCTGAAATTTTTCCAAGTCTAAATGGAGACTGGAATTTGCTGCCTATAATTCCCTCTTAAAGGGCCATAATTGGACAAATTTTCCTTGGGTTGTTGGACAATATAAGAGCTCATTTAGTTGGGCTAAATATTCAGCAGCTTGGTATCCAATATTCGGCCAAAATAGGCACCACATTCTAATGGACTTGGCTGCCAATTTTCAGCATTCCTGTCAAATTCGTTTTTGGCCCAA
>JAPFFP010042850.1:0-13741 GCA_026153255.1 Solanum medicagineum
CTATTTTGATCCAATCGAGGACTTCTGACTCAAACTTAATTATGCACACCAAATTCACTTGATACTCTAATCATGCATCGAAAAATATACTTAAGTTCAAATTACACGATATCCACACAAAATTTCCAATTGGATAATTATCCTTAATTTAAAGAATTACGGGGTCTAACAATTTTCGTATCAACAATGTATTTGAGTTGTTTGTCAACATTGTATTGTATTGTTTGTATCAATATTGTATTGTGATCACAATTTATTCATGTATCAATACCTATTTAAAGGTTATTTATATAAACAACATGTTGCCTTTTTGTGTCAACACTGCTTTGATGTCATGATATAATCAGGAGTAGAGTGTTGTTTTATTTGTATCAACACTGTATTGTTCGTATCAACACTGCATTGTTCTTACCAACCCTGTACTGTTTCAACATTGTAGCAAAATTGTATTATATGTATCATCACATGTAGTATCAATACTTTATTGGCTGGTATCAGATATTTTTGGAGTATAATTTGAATTTCTGAAATTTGTTTGAAAATAATCAACTATTGTATTAAGATTTGCTTCTGATTTTTTCTTTTGATTCACGAATGAACTGTTAGTTTTTCTTCTTTATTTTTTTTTTGTTTTTGCGAAATTATTTTAGGAGAACAATTTAAATTTTTGAAAAGATTTTGTGAAGCAAATTAGTTAGGGTCAAATCAAAAGAGTTTGAATAACATTTTATGTGCGTGAATCGTGGGATTGTATTATTCTCTCTTCCATAAATTAAGCTAATTAATGCAATAAACCTATTTCTCATAAAAAAAACTTGTTGAATTCCTAAGAAAAATAAATTCATATTTTGAATTCAATTTCATATGTTCAATATGTAAATTTTCATGTATCAAGTTATATGTTTTAAAAATTATATGTATCAAATGATTTTTTGTATTTTTCGATCATATCAGTTGGCAGGTATCAAGTATTTTTGGAGTATAATTTGAATTTTTAAATTTGAATAAGAATGAAATTTGATACAAGAAAATCTAAAAGTTTGCAACTTCATACAATGAAAGGTGATTCAAAATAGTTTTAATAAAAAGAATCAAACTTAATACAATAAATTTAGAAGTATAAAGTTGAACTTGATACAAAAAAATCTGATAGTTTGCAACTTGATATAATGAAACGTGATACCAAAAAAACTTGATATAATGAATTAAACTAACGATGAATCAAACTTGATACAAGAAATTTAAAACTATAAAGTTGAATGTGATACAATCAAATTTGAAAGTTTGCAACTTGCAAAGTTTGAGGAACTTCATCTACTTAAGGAAGTTCTACACTAAAAGATGGATTAGAATCCATATGTAACGCATAGAAATAACAAAATTGAAGAAGATGATGAATAAAGGAAGAGTATGAGCCGTCTGATACGTGAAAATTTTCATATTGAGCGGATGAAATTGAATTCAAAATTTAAATTTGATTTTATGAAGGAACCCAATGAATTTTTTATAGGAATTATAATTGAAGATGAATTACCTTGCACGATGTATTGAATCACCATTTTTTTCCTTTTTTTCACCAATCTCTTACTCATTCATAATTGTTGATCTGAGATTGCCAAAAGATATATTATCTCCAACGATGATTCCATCACTTCTGTATTGTTCGTACAATACATCAGATTTCCAAATTTTAGAATGGCGAATCAAATTGATACATTCATATTCTACCAAAACTTGTTATTTACCTGGAATTTTTTTTTCAAAATTTGATATGGCTAGTTAAATGCTTCAGAATTTTTAATTTTTGAAAATAATAATCTGTTATGCAGTCGCTCTTGTATCTTGAGTATGTCAGATCATTCTCCCAAAATCTAGAATGTCTCAGCATGATTACAACATTCATCTTGTATCAGCTACTATTTTTTACATTTCTCCTTTTCTGATTGTGTTCTTCTGATTTAGCCAATTGTTTGACAAAAAATTTAATTTGAAATTTTAAAACTGATTTTTAACGAATCAATTACCTTATATTGGAAATGTCTTTGATTAGTGATTGATTAGCGTGAATCATGAGAATGTAAAATTTAACTTTTGAAACTTATTTGCAACGATTCAGTTACCTTACATTGGGAATATCCTTAATTAATGGTTGATTAGCGTGAATCTTGGGAATTAAATAATTTTTTAACGTTTTAGTTTTCATATAAAATTCAACTGCTAGCTTTTCGCATGTATCAACAATGGCTTCTTATGTATCGCGAATGCACTTCTTAGGGGATTTTTGAAAATGGTGGAGACAAATTGAAATTTGTCTATAGTATGAAATTTCTAAAATTTATACTTGTATTAATCCATAACATTTATTTGAAAATATATTCATAACTTTGATATAATTTGAATCATTTTAAAATTTATATTTAATAAATTTTAAACGATTACAACTGTTTCCTTCTTCAATTCTTGTTGGGATTTTTTAATCTTTTGAAGACTAGACTTGAAGTATTAATATAATATTA
The DNA here is from genome assembly GCA_026153255.1 of Solanum medicagineum. Classification (NCBI taxonomy): domain Eukaryota; kingdom Viridiplantae; phylum Streptophyta; class Magnoliopsida; order Solanales; family Solanaceae; genus Solanum; species Solanum medicagineum. The sequence goes on from JAPFFP010042850.1 coordinate 2,517, forward strand.
TTATAATTAAGATGCATTGACATAATATTATAGTTATATTAATATTATTATTATTATATTATAATAACATTTGTGTGTAAAAAGAAAAATCATTCCCAGTTCTACCTTATTTAAAAGAAGGAGATTTGACCCCTATTTTTCTTTTTTTTTTGGGGCATTAAATGCACGTTTTAAGGGAAATCTTTGAAAACCCCAACTTCTTCTTTTCTTTATTTTTTCCTCTTTTTTTTCCTTTTTTCTTTATTCTTTTTTTCCTTTCTTCTTTCCTTTTCTTGATGGCACATGTTTCCTCTTTCTTTTCTTTTTTTCTTCTTCTTATTCCTTTCTATCATTCTTTCCTTCCTTTTTTTCCTTTTTCTTTTTGGACAACACTCTATAAATAGGAATATGCTTCTTCATATTTTTTTCAATCAAACTTTGAATTCCAACCCTCAAGTGTCTTTGTCGAGGTATGACTTATTTATTTTTTACATCTTTTTTTTATTCGTCCCTTTTTTGCAGGTCAAAGACAACAACATTTGTGTTTTGTGGAGGCTATAATGCAAGAATTTGATCTTGAGGTGTGAAGGGGTGTGTTTAACATCCTCGCCTTGAAATCACAAATTTAAGGCTTTTACAATATTTCAAATGCTCAAACATATGAGTGAAGAGATATTTTTAACGTTCCTGTCTTGAGATCACTAATTCGAGACTTTACAATATTTTGAAAGCTTAAACATAAGGCATAAAGGGATGTGTTTAACATCTTTGCTTTGAGATGACCAATTTGAGGCTTTACAATATTCCAAATGCTCAGACATAAGGTGTGAAGGGATGTGTTTAACATCCCCACCTTGAGATCACCACTTTGGAGCTTTATAGTACTCCAAATGCTTAAACATAGGTGTGAAGAAGCCATCTTAAGGTGCGAAGGAGCAATTTATTTTCCACCTTAAGGCATGAAAATTTAGAGATTCTTTAAAAGATAAACCCACAAAAAGGTCAGCTTAAGGTGCAAAAGGACAAATTTTGTCTACCTTAAGGCATGAAAAATTTAGAGATCCATCCACAAAATAGGTCAGCTTAATGTGCAAAGGGACAATTTTTTTCCATCTTAATACATGAAAATTTAGAGATCCTTTTAAAGATAAACTCACAAAATAGGCCAGCTTAAGGTACAAATGAACAAATTTTGTCCACCTTAAGGCATGACAATTTAGAGATTCTTTTAAGAATAAACCTGTGAAAGGTTAGCTTACGGTGCAAAGGGCCAAATTTTTGTCCACCTTAAGACATGACAATTTAGAGATATTCTTATGATGTAAAGGTATGGATACTCGTCTTTGCCCCCAAGAAAAGCAATTTGAGGGAATCCCATGATGCAAAGAGATAGTTACTCAATTTCATTTAAGAAAGGTAAATCTAATAGGCTTGAAGGCTTCAACATCCAAACACAATAGCTTTAAAGAATTAGACTTACAAACATGGTAGATTTGAAACTTCAACTTTAAGTAGAAGATAATTTGAAGACTTCAAATTTCAGATTTCGAGGATTCAAGTTCTTTAATATGTGTACTTGATTGATTTGAGACCCCAAATTACACACTTGAAGAATTTATAGACTTTAACTTATAGACCTGAAATTTATAAATGCTTCAACTCGTATACTTGAAGGATTTGAAGGCTTCAACTTGCAAACTCAAAGGATTTGAAGACTTCAACTTATATACTTAAAGAATTTAAAGACTTTACCTTGTTTATGCTTGAAGTATTTGAAGACTTTGATTTGCGTACTTGGAGGATTTGAAAATTTCAACTTATAGATATAATCTAATTTGATAACTTCAACTTGCAAACTTGATCAAATTTGAAGACCTCAAGCATGCTACTAAAGAAGCTCTCATTCAATAGGGGTTTTCCCCTCTAAGGAAAGGGGTGGAAACATATAGTTTTTTGACAATCATGCAACTGAACTTATAATATAATTCCAAGTGCTTATGTACCTTAGTGAAGAGGATCAAGTCACAGTGTAGTTCTGGGTGGGAGTATTTGTTTTTTTTTTCTTCTAATTTTGCCTAAGTTGCCCCAATTGAGGTTTTCAACCTAGTGAACATTTTTTGGTTTCCTAACTTTTGCCTAGGCCACCTCCTTCGAGATTTCAACTTAGCAAATACTCTTTAGGGCGTCGTACACTGCTTATTGCCGACCAGAAGTATTTTTTACTTAAATATTTTAATCAAATTCAATAAGTTTTCAAACTTGAAGATTTTTTTCCAATTTGAGGAGCATAAAAAAAAACTTAGATCAAATTTGATAAGGTTCGGGACTTGAATCTTAGCTTGAATTTGATGAGAAGCATTTTAGACTCATGTGTCAAGAAGCACTTTGACTTGAAGAGTTTGCTCGACTTTAATGAGCTTTGAAGCTTGAAGTTTCTTCTTGAATTTGAGGAGCTTTGTGACATGAAGATTTAGCTCAAATTTGAAGAGCTTCATTTGTTTGAAAATTTGACGCATAATTTGATGATCTCAAAATTCGAGAGATTCACAATATGAAGGTTAGCTCAAATTTGATGATCTTTCCTACTTACTTTTTAACTGAAATTTGAAGAGCTTTAAGACTTTGAGATTTAGCTCAAATTTCAAAAGCATTGTGACATACAATTTAGGCTCTTGTGTCTAGGAGCATTAGAACTTGCAGTTTAAGCTCATGCAATGAGGAGCATTTGACTTACAAACTCTGCTCGAATTTGATGAGCTAAACTTGAAGGATTTTCTTGAATTTGAGGACCTTTGTGACTTGAAGATTTAGCTCAAATTTGAAGAGCTTTATGACTTGGAGGTTTAGCTCATAATTTGAAGAGCTTTGTAACTTGAAGATTTAACTCATAATTGCTTCATAATTTGAAGATTTAGCACGAATTTGAAGAGCTTCATGATTTGAATATTTGACTCATAAATTAATGATCTTTCAATTTAGAGGTCAAACTCAAAATGAAAGAGCTTCACAATATAAAGGTTAACTCAAATGAGCGTTTTGACTTAGAGCTTAGCTCGAATTTGAGAAACCTTTAAACTTTAAAATTTGGGCTCAAATTTGAAAAGCTTTGTGACATACAATTTAGGCTCGTGCGTCTAGGGGTATTATAACATGCAGTTTATCTCATGCACTAAGGATCACTGAAACATACATAGACTCTTAAAAGTCATTTTCAAATGCAGCGTAAGACCTCTAGTTTAGGAGCCTTGAGTGCAGAAAAGTTGACCTGAAAATGACTTGAAGTTAGGTTCATGAGGGCGACTTATGGCCTATAGTTGTACTTATGGCCAGTATGATTGGTCCTTAAATATGAGACTTAAGGAAAGGAAAAAGTTTCTAAGTATGGGGTAATCCACAGACCAAGTGATGACCTGTAGGATACATTATGGTTCGTAGGTAGGGTCGTGACTGAGCTATTAAACATGAAGAAAGTTTTAGAGTTTGCTAGAAGGTGACCTACATGTTACTAGACGACCTATAAAACAAGGTATGTCACTTAGGGAGTTTCACGGAATGAGGCCAATAAAGATGAGAAAAATGGCTATGTATGAAAGGACTCGACGAGTCCAAACATGACTCATAGGTGGTTATATGGCCCGTAACAAGGTTTCCTGATTTTGGGTCCAGCAAAAGTCAGTTTCAGGGATTTTAGGTGCGTTACCAAATGGATGGGACCTACAACTCATGGGTTGACCTATAGCCGTAAGTAGGGTTTTGTAGATTGAATCCATAGTATTAGTGAGGGAAGTTTTGTCATTACTGTCATTTTTATTCCTAAACTGCATCATTTTGGAATAAAAACAGATTCCTAAATCAGCCTTAAAGCCTTAAGATCCTGCTCTTTCATTCATTCTTCCAATTTCAAATTTTCTTTAAGGAAAACTCTCTCATGAATAGGGCAAGGCAAGAACTAGGATTTCCAAGAATCGTCCCAAGACTTCAAGGTCTGATTTCCCAAGTTCCCCCAAGGTATATGAGTTGATTTATGGGCATCTTTCCACCCATAAGGTTCCTGTTTAAGTATTTTACCTTTTCTTTAAGTTCCTTAAGTTATTATGCATGCTTAAGATGATTTGGTGATATTTTATGCTATTAAATGTTATTCATAATTTTCTTATGTTTTATGTGATTTATGGTTGTTCCATTTAAAAAGCGTAGCCTACGTTTTCAAGAAAAACTTTATATGATTTATGAAGATTATAGGGCATTGAAGAAGAGCTTTAACGTTAAGTTTGTCGAAGACATGAGCATGCTGACAATTGCCCTAAAGATGTTAAGATAGGTCCCCAAGATGAAAGGACAATCCTCACTTGGTGGTTCCTAAGTTTGAGCTACTCTTATGATTTGCTACTTATGATTCTAAGTTATGTTTTAAAGATTCCATGGGATGACTTAGCATTGAGCAGAATCAAGATTGGGACTCATTCCGTCGGTTGAGGCAAGGCCCCTTAAAGCTAAATCTCAATGTCCCTAACTATGTCCCACTATAGGAGCCCTTGTAAGCTAGTCTAGTGGATCCACGTAAGCCAATGTGTTATGAAAGATGCAATTATAAAGTAACTAAGTTTAAGAGATCTACCTTGGATAGTAGATTGCCCTTCTCCCAATGGAAGGAGTTCATTGTCCTTTCCCAATGGAAGGAGTTCATTAGATTTCATGTTGTAGCTCACACGGTCTTATATGTCAGTTATGGTCCACTTTCAAAAGTTTATGATTCCATGATATGTTTCTATTACATGTGCCTTCTCATGCATTGGCTATTATTCATATTGAGTCATATTCCTTGTGCATGCTTAAGCTCACTTATGCATCTTTTGTCTCATACATACTTCTATGTTATATTATGAATGATAGCATTACGATTTCATACATGCATTGTATCTAACTTACTTAGTACATTCAAACGTACTAATGTATATTTTGCCTGCATGATCTAACCATATAGGGACATGCACTCCTCCTCCGGCTCATGGCTAGTACTCAACGTTCAAGACTAGCGTTGTTATTTGTGGTGAGCCCTTAGTTCAGGACTCTACCATTATTCCAGTCTATCTTGTGTTTATTTTGAGATAATATATTTGTAGCCCTTTTTTAGGCATTTACTTTCTAGATTGCACAATTATGGATTCTTTTCTATTTGATGGAAATTGATTATTATCGGTTATGTCCATCGATGTAGTAGTTGGTATGCCTGTGGAAAATGAATGTTAGTTATTTTTACTTCTTTTTAATGTTTCTTCATTGCTTAAATGGCCCATAATCCCTTCTTCCTTATTTTCCAGAAATATTTTCATTAAATGCCTATGAATGCTTAAGATGGCTTGGGTGAGGTGCCTTCAGTATCTTATTTGTCGTGTGATGACTAGGCCTCGAGGTCAGGTCGTTACAAATTTTGTATTAGAGTACGAGGTTTCAAAATATCCCTCAAATGTCCATGCATACCCCATAGCATAGTGTCTCATTCAAGGTTATTAAACATGTCATTATCTTGAGTGAGAGGCTATGAAACGGCTTAGGAAAGCCTTCCCTTCTTTCTTATTCATGTCGTGCCTTAGAGTTGAATAAGGTTTTCCATTAACTATCTATGGCCTTTTGTTTGTTTCAATATTATGTCACCACAAAGAGATCCTCATCAATGAGGCACTTTTGAACAACAAGTTCCTCCACTTCAATAAGATGATGGAGTGTCTCATCCGGAGTTTTGAGTCGCTTTTACCTTATTCGCCACAATATTGGTCAATCAAGCCAACCAAGAGATACTCGTACCTTTCCAAGTGCCTACTTCGACGGCTAGAGTATGTGACTTCATTCGATAAATCCACTAGAATTCTATGGGTCTAAGATAGATGAGGACCATATTGGCTTCATTGAGGAGGCTTACCAGGTAGTTGCGGTGATAGGAATTTCATCAGCAAATAAAGCCAAGTTGATAGCCTACCAACTCAAAGGAGTCACCAAGATTTGGTATGAACACTGGGCGGATGAGAAGGGACAAGAAGCGGATCCCATCAGTTGGGAAGAGTTCAAGTATGCTTTCTTGGACCAGTTCTTTCCAATTGAGTTTAAGGTGGAAAAGGTCCAAGAATTTATCAATATTAAGCAAGGGACCATGAGAATGAGGGAGTACACTCTCAAATTCACCAAGCTATCAAAGTATGCTCCCTTTATAGTCACGAATCCGAGGGCTCAAAAGAGCATGTTCATTTCTGGCATCTCCGAATTGGTCTCCAAGGAATATAAGATTGCCATGTTGGTCAAAGAGATGGACATGCTTGATGACATATACAGAGCAGAGCAAAGAGAAGAAGCTCCGAGAAAGGGAAAGGGAGTCCAAGAGGGATTAAGTTGATGGTGAGGGCTACTCTCACCAAACGGGCAGTGGTCACAAGTTTCAAGGTGGCCAAAAGCAAAGTGGGGAAGGATCCACCAACACTTCTCCTCCCCGGACTACAAAGTATAAGGGGGTTTCTCTTAAGCCCCAAAGTCCAAGTTTCTCTAAGTGCAGAAGGCCTATAAAGGAGAATGTCTAGCTGGGTCTAATGCTTTCTTCACTTATGGGAAGCCCGACCACCATGTAAAGGATTGTAGGAGCAGCGATACAAGGCCCCAAGTCCAAAAGGGTAAATATCAATGTGCCTAAAGGACCAATTGGTTCTATGATCTTCATGGTTGCCAAGAGGTCGGAGAAGCTCTAGACGTGGTCACCGATATGTTAAGAGGTTTTGGTTATGATGCATATGTACTTTTAGATCTAAGAGCAAACTTATATTTTGTATCCCCATTCCTTACTTATAAGTTCCATGCATGTCCTGAAGTCCTCCATGAGCCCTACGAGTTGAGTAACCTCGTAGGAGAGTCCAATATAGCCCGAAGAGTCTATAGAAGTTGTCCCATTACTATCTTGCATAAAGTGGTTGATGTACTATGAAAATATAGCACTTTTGATGCTCAAAACTTGAAATTTTGTGTGTGCTCAATGTGATGTCAGTATATTTGATGTGTTTTTATGTTTGTTTTGCAGGATTTCAGGGTTGGCACAATTTTTGGGCAAAATATGCAGAAGTTGTTAAAGTTGAAGATTCACGAGACTCTTTACGGGTCGTAGAGTATTCTATGAGCCATAAAGGAGGTTTTGTGTGCAATTTCAATAAAGGGTGTAATTCTGAAGTTGAGTCTACGAACATGCAGATGAGTCGTACAAGACTTTACGAGCCATAGACTCAATCTTGTACCTTGAGGATCAGAAGATGAGGACTTTCTAAAATTCCATCAAACAAAACCCCCTATGCACCGTAAAACCTTTATAGGACGTAGAGGGGTGTCGTAGAAGACAAGTCCAAAATTAAAACAACAGTTTATGGAAGGCCGGCTACGAGCCGTAGATTGTTATATGGCCCGTAGAGCACCTCATAGAGCTTGCCGACCCAAATGTCCTATTTCATTTTGAATTTGTACTTTAAATACTATAAATAAGTTTTTTAGGTTATTTTCGGAGAGAATGGAGGGAAAACAGAAAAGAAATATTAGAGAGTTTGAGAAACACTTGTAAACTTTAATTTCATCTTCTACATTCAATCTTGTGATTCTCATTGAAGAATTGGATTTTCTTGTGCTTAATTCTATTGTGTAAGTGCTCAATTATGTTATTCAAATTCATAAGTCTTGCATTTACACTGATTATGAGTAGTCAAATCCACAACTAGGGTTATGGGAACCACGAACAGCGAACAAGATAAATCAGATAATTCGTTATTCTTGAAAAGTGTGCACGTATGTATTAATTAATTGTCTTCATTTTGAATACTTTTTAATGGTGGCCAACATTAGAACCTGCCTAGTGTTACAGACTGGATCAAGGTAGTAATGAATAGAAAAAAGATTAATTAACAGAATTCGATCGATGTTTCTCGTCTAATAAACCAAACTGGGCTAAGGGGAAGTTGTACTGGGACAATAGGTAAGGGTTAGTAATGCCAAACTGCGAGGATGGACCAAATCACGTAGTGAAGTTTGCCTCTCGCCTGGGTCAAAGGGTTTGGTGAACTTAACTTACCGTTCTGCATGCTACACACTAGAGAAGAATTCAGTTATCTAGTAATACTGAGTTAGGGAATCATAGGGAACATAATACCCTACTTTGTCTTCATATTGGTTAAACACTTGTCTTAGCTTAGAATTAGTTTTACTAGTTATTGTAAAAACCCCTCTTTGAGGAGATAAGTTGGTTAATAAACCCAAATTGCAATTGAATTCTTCTAAGTCTATCATATTCTCTGTGGGATTCAACCCTAACCTTGGTTAGATTGTATATCTTGACAACGACTACTTCAGCCTTAAAAAGGAGGTGTAGCTTAGGCGACATCATGATTTTGGTACCGTTGCTAGGGAATACGGCTAGACTTGTATAACATGTAATTTGGGAATTAATCATTATTTCCCTTATTGTACATTTGTTTTGTTGTTTTTGTTTACTTTCAAGGTGAAGTGCAGTGTATGCCCAACACGTGAAGTCGAGGCATACCCTTGACTCCATTTGACCTAGAGATCTAGAGAAGATTAAGGAGAATGGCCCATGATATACAAATAACGTGACAAATCCAGCTCTGAACCGGAATGAGAATGTGAATGCAAATAATGACAACCCACATTCTTTTGAGAATATTTCTCCACAGCCACAGGAGCTCAATGCCAAAGCTTATCAGTGGAATCAATATCGGCTGAACCCTATGGCTATGGAGGTGACTAGAGCTATTGTGTTACCACCACTACCAGCTGACACAAAGTTCATGGTTTCGAGTGGGTTGCTGCAGATGTTTCCGAACTGTGGGTTGTTCACGGGCCTACCATCAGAGGATCCGCATAGCTATCTACATAACGTTGCTTTTGTCAACAAAAGTGTAATAGAAACACAAAATCTGTCTATGGATATTATAGGACTTTGTGTCTTCCCATTATCTTTAAGAGGCAATGCAGCGCTATGGCTATGCGACCTCCCATTGAGTTCAATCACCAGTTGGGCTTTGCAAAAGGCCTTTTTCGAGAGGTACTTCTCAAGATCGAAGAAGCTCAATTTGAAAGACCAAATCAACAACTTTGAGAGACTTCCTGGTGACTCGATCAGTACTATATGGGAGCGGTTCACAAAGTGCTTTAGGATGTCCCAAACCACGAAATTATTGATGATACTTGGCGGAGATCTTCTATAGTGCCCTAGATGAGAATAGTCAAGCCTGTGCTGATACCAGTATGGGGGCATGTTCTTAGATCAACCATTTGCAAGGATCACTAAAAGGATGGAAAGGGTGGTGAAGACCAATCGTGCATGGGGGCAAAGAGATAGAACATCTACCAAAAGTTTGTGCGCTGTCATTATTTGTTCGGAGCAAGCTAAAATAAATGAAGAGATTATGCAAGAGCTTGCCCAAGTCTGTATAGGTATGGAGGTGATGATGAAACAGAATCACAAATGTGTTAATAGAGTTATTCATCAGCCTCTACGAGAACCAGTATATGATGATCCCTACTAAGAGGAGGACATTTGCTTTATTGCTGATCAGACAGGGGGTTTTCGGACCAAAGCCCAAGGGTCAAATCAAGACTATTGGTACCAAGTTCAAGGAAACCAAAGTCAAAACCATAATCAAGATGGAGTTTTCAGAGACAATCATGAAGAGTACTATGACAGAAATTGGAGTCAAGACAGAGATGCATATTGGGGCCACAAAGATGGTTACAGAAATAGTCCTTATCTGCCACCATACAATCATGACACCGGTGCTAGTAGTTCTAGAGTTCAGGAGATGTTTGACCACTTGTTGAAGAAACTCGAGACACAGGATGAGACTCTGACAGGGATGAAATTTGACATCTCCAGTATAAATCAGAAAATCGAGTCTCATTCTTTGGCTATCAAAGCTTGAGCAACAGTTCGGTCAAGTGTCAACATAACTCAATCAGCGTCAGAGAGGTACGCTGCCTAGCAACACAAACCTAAAGAATGAAGGGTAATGCATAGCGGTTAGTACTCGTGTTGACAAGAGTACCATTGATCCTCCCATGCTAGTAGATGAAGATGATGCTCAGAGGAGATAGTTGAGATCAAGGATGCGGATACTGGAGATAGTTATGGAAAAGATGGGGTAAGTGATGATACAGAGGCACCACAGAAGTTGAAGCCCATTCCTAGGCCTCCTCTTCCCTTCCCTTACAGAATTACAAAGAAGGAGGATAAGGGCAAGTTCAAGCACTTTCTCTCCATGCTGAAATAACTCTCCATCAACATCCTTATCATTGAGGCATTGGTGAAGATGTCAGGGTATGCAAAGTTCATGAAGGACATGGTTACGAAGAAGTGCACAGTGAATCAAGAGCTCTCCCAAGAACTTCAACATTACAGTGCAATTGCTATGAGATCCTTGGTTCAAAAGCGAGAAGATCCTGGTGTTTTTACCATACCCTGCACCGTTGGAGATGTAGAGTTTGCAAGGGCATTGTGTGATCTCTATGCTAGCAAAAATCTAATGCCCCTTGCGGTCTTCAAGAAGCTAAGACTGGGAGCCCCTACTCTGATGAGCATGTGGTTGTTGACAGATGATCGCACATTGAAGAAGCCTGTGAGGATACTTTACGATGTTCTTGTCAAAGTTAAGAAATTCACATTCTCCACAGACTTTGTGATCCTAGATTATGAAGTCTACTTCGACATCCCAATCATCTTGGGAAGGCCATTCTTAGCCACTGGTCGAGCACTAGTAGATATAGAAGTTAGTCAACTCAGGTTTAGACTGAATGATGAAGAAGTTATCTTCAATATCTATCAGTCAATGAAGAGGCCAGATGATCTGAAGAAGGAAGTTTGGACCCTTGGTAAAGTCTGAGTAATCAAGTTGTCCAAGTCGTGCCGTGACAATAAATCAGGCGCTACTTGGGAGGCAACCCAAGATTTTTTATGTAATAGTTGTAGTTGTACTTTGGTTTTAGCTTTCAGACTTGTAGGTATTTACTTTCTCGCATTTTGGTTTTAATTTTGGACATTAGGCTGGTTGTATATAGGGTAACAGTGTGTTCTGTGAAGAATGTGTAGGTACATAGCTAAGTCAGCCACCCTTAGCTGAAAAGGCATCAAGAAGTTGTTAGACCCCGTTTTCTTTAAATTAAGGATAATTATCCAATTGGGGAAATTTTGTTGTGGATGTCGTGCAATTTGA